>VNWY01000278.1:0-57049 GCA_009869845.1 Pseudachorutes palmiensis
ATATAAAAGTTATGTTCCGATCAAATGAAATGGAGTCAATACAATAATACTTTTTTTTTGTTCAAGTGCCTAACTTTCCAACTGGGAGAAAGTCGCTTTGTCCAAACTCATCAAAATTCAAATTATCCGAAGAGGCTTCGCTTCATTCAGTCCGTGTAGGCGGGGTTCTGGAAAGTTGACGTGGCTTCTTTGTAAAGCGGATTTTCACCCTAGAGCAAGAACATTTTTTAAACAAAATCATTCAAGTTAAGAGCATGGGACGACTATTTCAACTGTTTTAAAAGCGTTTTGTTTGGGAATGAGTCCGTTGTGTCAAATCAAATGGATAATTAAGAGAGAAAGTAATTAAGAAAGTAATTGGGAGAAACCGGGCTCCTCTGCTGAAGAAAGTTTCCTTTTTGTCTTACCGTTTCCCACTTCCGGCCTTGACACTCTCTCTCAAACTTATTGAACTCATGCCTGTCCACAAGGTATGTGATGATTTTCCAAAGTAAAAGTGTCAGGATCCCGAGAACAACGACGCCTGTCACTGTACCGAATATTATAGGCAGTGGGTTAGTAGGCTTGACTGGGAGTGGACAGTCCAATTCCCTCCTGATCCGGACGTCAATCTTCTCATCATTGTAGCCATAAATGTATTCCAGATTGCAGTCTTGATAGACTGGGAAACATTTCCGTTCGCCTCGTGCCTCGTCCAGGTCGAGTCTGGAAGAGCCTATGAAATAAACCTTGTTATTTCGAATATTTTAGACTTCCAGATCACGTCTGATGCGCTTCCAGCTATGGTGACATGATGAGGACAGCGCTCAGAGTGACACGTAGACCCTTTTGGCCGCTGAAACTTACTATTGGTGTAGGTAGTGATACTGACGTTGGACTCTATCGCTTTGGTACACTGATATAAAGCCCCGCTTCCTTCCGTTGAACTTTCGTCCTTGATACGGACGTGCGTTTTGTTTTCACGATCAACCACGCAAGTGGCAACTTCATCGAGACATTTACAAGTCTGTAAATACGTAAATTCTAATTCCACAACCACAGAAAGGAATTAAGAGATAAAAAGATAAAAGGGAAAGCTATGCAGAATAAATATTTGGAGCCGGTGCTTAGCCACACTTGTATCACTTTGAATTGGAAATCGACGCCGTGTCAGCGTTGAAAGCACTTTCAAAGACGGCTTTGATCTCACCTGACAAACATCGCAAAACTTTCCCACGAAGCCAGGCTCACAGTTGACACAGCGGTTACAGACACAGCTTCCTCTGCCGCTACAAAGCTCTCCGTCCTTCATACAGCCATCCTGAAAAACCCCTCATCAATTATGCTTTAGGTACTCAATTAGGAGAGCACTCGGGGGAGTGAGGAACCGTGCTCACCGTGGCGGCAGAACAAGTACACGCTGAACGATCCCGGACTGAAACCCAACCAGGGTCACAGACACACTTTTCACATTCACAGGTACCGTGGGACTCTGCGTCGCAGGGACACTTCCGCCGGTCACAGTCACAACTTGGTCCAAAAAATGGCTAACAAGGTCAATGACCTTAAAAGTAGTAAAACCTTGAGATGGGTTCTGGTAAACTTTACCTCATTGCAGACACACTGTCCACATTTGCAGGAACCACGGGAGCCACCACAAGATCGGATACACTTGGTCCCATCTCCGGCCAGAGACTTGGACCGGTCGCACTGACAACTTTCACCTACGGTCAAAAGGCCGTAAATGTAAATTGCAATTAGCTAATGTCAACTGTATTCTTATACCGGTAAATCCATCGTTGCATTTGCAAATTCCACACTCGACAGCCCTATGGGAGAAAGTCAAGGGTACGGGGGTTGAGTTTTAAACTTTCTCTTGTAACCTTACCCTCTTCCAGTGCATAACTGCTCCCTTCCAGGACCAGTTCGTGCCTCTTCGCATGCACATCCACATTTAAGATGGAGATTGACACGGAGCGCATCTTGTGACCCCGTGGGTGTAATTTCAATGGGCTGGTTCCATTCCTTATCCGAGTATTCAGAAGGACATCGCTTCAGTTCAAACTCCGCCTTGAACCTAAAGTTTTGAAAGGTTTTTAACGCCCTTTGGCATAAGTTTATTAAGTAATTAGAGTAAAAGCACTTAAGGGCTCACTCCACAATTGCATTTGACTTTAAATCCGTGCATTTGTTTCCCTTGACAAAGTCACCACTCCCACCGCACTTGACATAGTACGTCACACCCAATTCAGACTCCTTCAACAAAGGCTTCGACGAAACCTCCACAGTAGATCGAATTTTCTGGAAAAATAAACAAAAATTCAATTTACCAAAAACTGAAAGCACTAAGTCGCAGTAGGCGTGGAATATTTTTGTTTATGTGGTTTTAAGGCAATCCGGTCGATACTAAGGACGGATGAACAATTAAAGACCCCAGCACTTACGTCGTATTGGTTCCGGACGAGTTGGCCAACCTGACTTGACTGTGCGTCCAATCGGATAGTGAAAGCGTATTCGCTAATCAACGCACTCAGCGTGTTGTACAGTCGCTCTACTTCATCTTTCACTGCAAAAATTACATAGATTTGCTTCTCACGGATTTTTGCGACAATCTGAGCCACGGAAGGATAATCCAAAATGGTGGAGTGGGTGTAAGTCCCATTCGAGTCGAGGTGACATTTCCCGTCGTTAGGGATTACGATCCCACCCAACTGAAAAATATAAAGATCCCCAAGCAAGGTTGAAATTAGAAGGTCACGACCCTTTGACATTTCAAAGTCACCTTCCCATCACCAGCGATATGAAACGTCCCATCGGTAGACACGACTAAAATTCTGTGTGCATGTGGACGCCATCCTGAAAATTTATTTCAGTTTTGCTCCTATTATTTAACACACTCAAGATACAAGTTGTTTACTCTTACCAATTTGATCCCAACACTCCATGACTTGCATCATTGCATCGAGTCCACCCTCTGGAGAATCCAGGTTGACTGAAATCCTTGCCTTACCTGACCTCGTTTGCAAACAGAGGATTATTCGGGTCAACTCGAGTCAGAGGGAGTTGGTTCTCGAACCCATAGACTTGACGAAGGCCACGGTCCCTTACGAATTAGGATTAGAAGGTCAAGACCATTTCAACTTGTGAGGGGAGGAAATTGTTAAAATTACGGATTTTTGATGTGACTCTGTGAAGCAAAGGGCATCACAGGCTTGTCGACAAAAGATCCAAAACCCATTTGTAGATTCGTCGTCGTATCCTGGAGTTTACGGGCAAAAGTCTGTCCGAGTTCTATCACAGCTCCCTGCGGGCAGTGGGGCGTGTGGAAGAATCATTCTCTGAAGGATTAAAAGCGGATCCTGATTGGACCTGTGTGGACATGGACTTACCTTGTCATCTTCCATGGTGTGTGACAGGTCCATGAGATAGTACAAGTCCAGAGGTTTGTTCCCTGGATCTTGGTAGGTGAAAGTAATGTTTACTTTCTGGTCCACCCACAGTGTCACATCGTACTCTGACGGCTGGATCCCTAGTCCTGATTGGCTCTCAGGTCCGCTTTGACTCCTCGGGTGACCCTTTTGCTCAAACTGGGTGCAACCTCCACGTCCATGACCGGCACGGGTGTTACATCGATCATAAAGATTATTACGCTCACGGAGGTATCTCTGTGATAAAATACAATCCGAAATGTCACACTTTCGCACAATGCCCCTAAATGTAGGCTATTTTTTGAACTTACAGGATCGTTGCACCAATGGCAGCCACGGACTTGGTGACAGAGTCCGCATTGCTTCTGCTGGCGACATAGATTGGACAAGTCGGTCTCTGATTGGTCACCGCCTGAAGGCGCATTCCAGCCTTGCCCTTGTCCGGCGACTAGCGACAATCCTGAAAACAAAAAGACGACAGTCACTCCCAAGCCCATTTTGACACTTAATGGATTTTTCAAAATGAAAAGTGAGCTCCTGGATGTTAATTTTTTCAAAAGGAATTTTTCTCTTCAGTTTTCCTTGTCTAGCCATCCGGCCTGCGGATTTCTGGTCAAAACTTCCGTGGTTTTTGCGGCTTTCGAGAATGTTAAAACCAATGAACTTTTTCTGCCTCCCGTATTATGACGTTTCCAATTAACTCGTAATTTGTCTTTTACATCATCATCCAACTTTTGACAAATTCATTACTCTCCAGAAGCAACAGACGCCAGAATCCTTAAGTGTTTTGACACACGAGACCCAGGTGAATTGGGCAGGTGTGCAGCCTTCCGAAAACGCCACCGGCCTCTCATTGGCTGCGCTGAAAATTGCTCCCACTTACCTAGGCTCTAATTGGATTTGAACCCCCGAAAAAGTTTATAATTCCATAAACATGTAATCACTTTCTCCTCACTCTGCTAAAGTGATTCCGCTAGAGAAATAAATTGGATTCCATTTTCCCAAGGAGTTTATTAAGCACGCGCTTAACTACTTGACTCCTGCCGTCATTACAAGAACAAATCATAGTGTGAGTACATTAAATTACATTGTTGGCTTAATTGTGCCTTTGATTAAGGAGTTTGCAAGCTCATCCTGGACTAGGCTATGCCCTCCTGCGCTCACACGTGTCTGATCTTGACTCTTCCGGGTATCTCCGCTTTGTCCACCACTCATGCCTCGAGCCTGTCGGTCAAAGGACGCTCCAGGAAGTGAATTCCCACCACCTCCACCTCCTGACCGATTGACAAAGCCACCAGGAGCTCTTGACAACCTGACCTTATTAGGACCAAGTGCCTTCAGTCCAAACTGAACTCGGTCTCTATTCAACGCCTTCCGGATAGAGTCAACGGTCGTTTCTCCTGCTGCCGGAGTTGCCTTTGCTTTCGGGGGAGCAGGAAGCCTGGGGTCACGTAGAGCTTTGAACTGTTGACGCTCGTGAGCTGCAGCTTCCCTTTGCAAGAGGCGGACAAACTTTGCACGTAGCTTGTTGATGACAATCACCGAATCCTTGATGTACTCCAATTGGTTCATGACATCAGTGACGTCCAACTAAAACGAAAAAGCGTATAAGATACTAAACGTATTTAAAAGTTAGGTTGACTAGTAGACTTTTTTATGCTGTTGGAATTGTTCCCTTATTTGCGTATAGAGATTGTAAGTGCTGATTTTCATTTGTCCCAAGAGAGTAGTCCGTTTTGCTGCAGTTTCCTTTGTATGTGACAGCTCGGACTCTAGAATCCTCAGCGTGTCTTTGGCTTGGGTCAAATCCTCGGTCAAGTCGGCCATCAAATTGTTCAATAAAATCCCAGAATTCTCAGTCATCTGTAAAAGGCTTGGAGGAGTAAATATGGCCGATTTTTAGAAAATGGAATTATGGAAATGGCAATTTACTTCTGAAAAGTGGTAGAGTTGTCGCTGCTTCCTTGAAATCTTGGCCAGGAGTTCTTCATTCCGAGTCATGAGGTTGGTTCGCGTGTCCACGAGCAAATTGGCACGCTCGATGAGCTCTCTTATCCCTGTGAACTCTCCGTGGCTTGCATCGACAACCAATGCCAAGTACTGCCGGACAGCATTGTACCTCTTGACCCTTGAACTCGTTTCCAATCTGATTTCCTTCAGGCAGCCTTTCTCCTTGAGAAGAGCAGAGATCTGGAGCCCTGTTTTAGCATACATTTCCGTCTCATCGGTCACTCGGGACACTGCAGTGTCAGTGTCAACTAAACATTCCTGCATCAAATCCAAACTGTCAGGTCAAAAATGAGACTGGTATAAATTACCATGTAGAAATTATCAGTTATCGACATTTTGGAGTCGATCGCTTTTAGCCTTTTTGCTGCTGCGGTCCATCGCTTCTTGAATTCGTGGCGTTGCTCCTTATGGCGGGCTCGCTCTTTCTTTAACAGTTCGTCCAAGCAATGGAGTTCATGTCGCCGGATTTGGATTTCACGTGCAAATGAATACACTTGGGGAAACCGGAAGTCAGCATCGGTGACATCACCACTACAATATACACATATTCAAAAGCTAATATTCGGAGGATCAGAATTTTCCAGAGTTTTCGCTCACGTTCCAGCCCGGTTGTGGACTTCCTCCAGGAAATATTCCTGGAGCTTCTTAGGTGGGAACGGACCCATTGTTGAGCTATTGAATTGCAAAATCCAAAAAGGTTGTGCTGGTTCTTGACAAAATTCGTCAGATAAAGTTGTAGAGCTGAGCAGTGTGCGACGGTCTTGATGAAGAAAATGTAGCGAAAATGAGATGCAATGAAGCCAAGGTTGAAGTTTTCGTGAGAAGGTCAACCTTTGGTTTCCATGGGCACTTGCTCTTAATCAGAATGTAAATGGGAAGTTTACCACCATGGGACTTGAATGACCTACGACATCCGCTTCATTTGTAAGCATGTGTAGGCGTGTATGAGCCGTAATGGAAGCTTCCAGTCCATTAGAGATTTGTTGAGAAACCTCCATCGAACGTGCCTTGTTTGTCCCGAATTCAAGTGACTCTCCTGAATTGCAAGTAAATCTAAAACTTAATTAACAAATAGAGTCGAAGTGCTTTGGTTTAGGTTTAATTTTATTTGGGAAACCTCCTCATGTCCTCATCTAAGCCTCGGCGTCGCCGTGTCGCCTTGTGTCACAAGAGTACAATGGAAACAAAAGAATTGGTTGCTTTCTCTTACTTCCTTTAGCACCCGTTAGTACACAGGAGCAATACAGGATGAACTCTCGAGGAAATTAGGTGGGTAATTGTTTCCCATCCAGCAGCTATAGGAGGAAAGGGCTTAGAATTTAGTATGGCTCCAGAGATACTTAAGGATAGCCCCAAAGTGTCAACTTTAATCCCAAGCACAAACAACCGGAAAAGGGATCGACGACATTTCAGTATGAATGGATGTCGTCACCGTCTCAAGCTTTCACTTCCTTCAGCTCCTTCAGCTCCTTCAGCTCCTTCAGCCCCACCGCAGACTTCCAAGGGAAACAAGTTCCAACAATTCAAGGAGTGACAAGAGTAATCAGTCTCATTGTCTTAGCTTTCGGAGAAAGTTCTTTAATTGGACTAGGACTTTTCCATCTTAATTAGCATAGGAGAATAGTTCATTTACTTTCTCCTCGTCTTAATTAGGAGGGCGATGAAAGCAATGACGTGGAAGACAAAGATGAGGGATCCCAATCCAATAAAGTCCAGAAGCAAATGGGCTGAAGAAAAACTATAAGATCCAAGCACAGCCTCTCCGGTCTGGATACAAGGCAAAGACCCGGACTCACAGGCTGGAAAAAACCTCAATTAATCTCTAATTATAATCCAAGTTTTTAATTAAAAGGGCTTGCCAATGTTCGTCACTCCTTTCCATTGGGTTATGGAAATTCCTTCATTCCCGTACATGAACCATGACAAGTATTTTATCCATCGGATCCAGATTGGAAGCGAACTGTGGAAAAATTAAGAAAATTCAAAATCATCAAATTCATTATGGCGTAAAGAGGGTTAAAATTACTCGAGGTTGACTAATAGCCCGCCAGTGACAAACAGGATGTAGTCAAGGGGCACCAAGTAAGTGAAAGCGGCGGAGATGTTGTCTGACATGGCGGAAAACAAGCATCCGCAAGCCGCCGCTGCGTTTGACATGAGCATCACAATGAGCATCGTATACAAGAAGGAATCTGCCGCTGGACGGAAGCCAACGAGCCAGTACGTGATGACGGTGAAGATGATTGGATCCAGAATGAAGCCAGGGAGGAGTGAAGCCGTCCTCGCGATGTAATAGGAATCGACACGGTAGAGGTCACCTTTGGTTTCACGAAGGAACAGAGGCATCTCCAAGGGGAAGAGGTGGACGACCCCATACATCACTGGGTACGTTGATTCAGTCAGCATTAGAAAAATTGTACCTTGGATGTTCTGGATTCCTTTCTGGCTGTGGTCAAGGCCGACGCCAAAGAAACAAAGGCCGATAAGGAATCCTAAAACCTAGAAATATTTCCGCAATAGATCGAGTACTTATTTGAATGAGTCAAAGATGCTGATTGGTTGAAGCTAGTTTAGCTTACAATTTTTTGGATTGTTCTGATGAGATGGACTCGTGGGTTACGAATGGAATTTAGAAATGCTCTCCAGATTAACCAGCTAGTCTTTGTAAACCACCCTGGACAGTGCCTGGAAAAGAGACCCATTCAACCTTCTGACAAAATGAATGTCACCTGTGGCCATTTACATTGAATACATTTCGAGGAATGATTTGTCCTCAATGGTAGAAGTGGCAGTGGATGAAGTTCTAAAGTCATAGGAGTCGTAGTCCTTGAACTCCACCCGAATCGCGGACTGGAGGGCAAGTCCGGTAGATGAGAGCGCATAAGAGTCGCAAATGTGCTTCACAATCTTCTGGGCTTCGGCCCTTGCGGGATTAGTTTGATAATGTGTAGCCAACTTCTGGATGTAGAAATCTGCTGGGTTGAAACGTTCTGGACAGAGGTAGCCAAGGTCGGCAAAGAACGCTGGGGCATCTTCTCTCCTTCCGATGTAAGCTTGTCTCCCTTCCGAGATGAGCATGAGGTGGTCAAACATTGAAAACACTTGAGAAGGGGGTTGGTGAATAGTGCATAGAATCGTTTTCCCAGAAGCAGCCATTTCCCGCAATATTCCCACCAGGATTTGGGCTGAGAAACTGTCCAAGCCTGTTGTTGGCTCGTCGCAGAAGAGCAGCGGTGGGTCTGTCAGGATTTCAGAAGCAAAGGCCAGTCGCTTCTTCTCTCCTCCGGATAGTTTGGAAATCCGGGTGAATCTTGATTTTCCTAGGCCGAGATCACTGATGAGTTCTTCCACTCGACGGCTCCGCTCGTGCCGACCTAATCTCCGATCCAATTTCATTCTTGCCTGCCATTGGACAAAATCAAAAGTGACAAGGTCATAGGTTGCTTTGGAATTGGAGTTTTACTCGTAATGCTTCCGAAGGTACCATGAAATGAAGGTGTTCTGATACTGTAAGGGACTCTACGAAAAGGTCATCTTGATACATGTAAGCGGAAACTCGGCAAATCTCTTTTCCAGCACGGATTCCGTTGACCAGAATGTCGCCGTCAAGACAAACGTCGGCTGCAAAAATTTTCATACATTTCATAGCTTAAACTAAACCCCTGACAAAGTTAGATTTGCATCCTACGTGGTAATTTATATGCCAAAGCGTTCATAAGCGTCGTCTTCCCCGAGCCACTGGCTCCCTGAAATCCAAAAGTCAAAGTTCATATTCGACATTAAAAACCTTGGAGTAATTCCAAACCATAATGGCCATTAGGCTTCCTGGATTGACCACTCCAGCGGAGTTATTGATAACCCGTTTGATTGGCCGATGTCGTGTCTGCTGTTGAAAGAATCCTGCTGTCCTGATTGGTACATAAACTGAAAGTTCTTTCCAAGCAAGTGTGACACGGCCATTGTCATCCTCAATCGGTGGAACAATGGAAGGGAATTCAGATAAAGAATCATCAACTGACCCAACCTGATCCAACAAAATTAAAATAGTCTCCCGAATTCTAATAAAATCCAAACTCACCGAACTCCCAATCCCTAGGGGAAAGTTGTCAAAGTCCTCAAGCTCACTGGTTTCACTTCCGGCAGACATGGAAAAAAGTCCAGTTGCAGGATGGCGATGATGAATTTGTAGGAATCTAAGGCAGTGGGCTATTGCCATAAAGTATCAGCCTATCACTCCAGAACCCACAATTTTTTATAAATAATTGAGCAAACCAATCACCCTTGAAAGATCCAATTTGCAAAAACAGGTTTGCCTAGTTTCCGCTAGAAGAATTAACACTGCACTGTCACTCAGCAGTTGAATTAAAAGTTCAATGCTTTTTCAGTAAACCTTGGACATTAGGTAACATGGGAAGCCACTTAGACCACACTTTTGAGCAACTGAGGAATTATATTCGAGCCTTGTTGAAATGAAACCTTGTGCCAGTACTTTTAAGCTCGTGACTGCGTGTCATATCAAATTACTATTCGTTAATTTACTTCCTAGCAAAGCTTCCTATCAAATACAAGAAATCAATCCACAAGTCATCGATGTAACTCGACGCTACCGTCGCAGGAGCTTCATGTCGCTTCAGAAGTCCCCATTGTGGCAGAGAAGAAAGCCATAGAAATGTCGCCGACTAAAGAACCAGGATACACTTGGCGTCTGGCCTTGAGAAAAGTGCAAATTTTTCCCTAAAAAACAAATGGATTTATTTTCACCCTTGTTGATTGCATGTGAACCAGTTAATCAGGTCTTTATTCATTCAGGTGATGATGACTTTAATTACTTTTACTTTTACGAAGGAGTGAGACATAGGCAAGGAGATGGAAAATGACATAAAGGAACAGGAGAGCGTACAGATCAAAATGCAAATCAGCAGAACTGAAATTTCGGTCCTGGAGGAGCTCGTCACCGGTACGGATGCAGGGCTCTGCAGCGCTGCTGCAAGCTTGTGGAAAATGGAAAGTTCTAATTAGCAGCTCTAATTTATGAGGTGGTTGGCTTACTGATATTTGGGACTGATTCCCATTGGGCAATATTCAGAGCTTCGTTTGTGTAGCGGAAGATTGAGGTGTATTGGATCCATGAAACCCAAGGGGTCATTGAACTGCCAAATCCCAAAGTCATTAATTAATGTTAACTTCATTTGTTAACTTACTCAAGATTGATGTAAAATCCACCGAGGATCATAAATACAAAGGACACCGGAGCCACAATGCTATTGGCAGTGGTGACATTATTACAGAATGCAGAAGCCCAGCATCCTGAAACAATTTAGAATCCATGAGCCTCTGAGAGTCAAAGGTCAAGAGCACTCACCGAAAGCGGATGAAGTATTTGCATTGAGAACTGAAGTCCCGACTGTGAATAGAAAAGCTTTCATCGTCGGTCTCAATCCAATTATCCAGTATGCTAGACTCGTGAACATGGCTGGCTCGATTATAAATCCTGGAACCTATTGGCCAATGTCAACTTATTTTCTAATCAAGTACATAAAAAGGTCAACTTACGAGGGAAATGACCTTTCCCAAGTAATAAGAGTTCACATCGTAGAGCCCTGCTTTATGCTCCCGAAGAAAAAGTGGGAATTCCATTGGAAATAAGTTGAGGACGCTGTACATTGCGGGGAATGTATTTTCATTAATGAAGACGTAGAGTGCTCCCTCGACACCTTGAAAGCGACATCAGTCATCATTAGTATTCTAGGAGAAATTGTGTTTGCTAATTGGCTGTTCCTTACCTTGAATCCCTTCTTGATCAAGTGCTAAGCCTACGAAGCAAATCCCAACTAGGAGCCCGAGGAACTAATAAGCAGAAACATCCCAATTAATAAGGATAAGCATAACATGGATGTGACATGACATGGGTGTGACATTTACAATCTTCTGGATTGAGCGAAAGAGATGAACACCGGGATTTCGGTAAGAGTCAATCAACGCCCGTTGAATGAGGAGAAACGTCCTTGATAACCAAAATGGTCGCCGTCTGAAAACAAAGGAATCATGAAGCCGTCTTTTTACTCAATTTCCCAGTCCTGTAGTTTACTGGTGATTGAGACCAAAGAAGACTTTGTAGTCGTCGATAGAGAACCCTTCAGCTTCGGATTTCTTAAACTCCAGTGCCAGTTCGTTTTCAATTTCACCCGCAGTAGGGGAGAGACTGAAGTGATTGCAAATGGCTTGGACTCGATTGCTGCTTTGGCTCTCATCCCCAGGTGGAATGGCAGTGGTTCTGATAAGGAAATCGGCAGGGTTGAAATGCTCTGGGCATTCGTAGCCGAGGTCATGGAAAAACTCAAGAGCCCCCTTCGGTGACCCCATGTACGAAATCCTCCCTTCAGCCACGAGACAGAGTTGATTGAACATTGAAAACACTTGGGAAGAGGGTTGGTGGATCGAACACAAAATCGTTTTCCCTTTGGCCGCCATATTGCGCATTATCCCAACCAATCTCTGGGCTGAATAACTATCCAATCCAGTTGTAGGCTCGTCGCAAAACAGAATTTGAGGGTCAGTAAGGATCTGAAAATAGGACAAATGAGGTTAATCAAAAAGTTCAAAGGGGTACAAAAGGCTTACTTCTGTTGCAAATGCGAGACGCTTTCGTTCTCCACCGGAAATCCCCCGCCCTAGTTCCCCAATTCGTGTATTTTCACAGTTCTTTAGACTCAATTCAACCAGTAGCTCTTCCACGCGGCGCTTTCGCTCGTATGTTCTCAGGCGTCGATCCATTTTCAGTTTGGCCTGGGTACAAATGGAAGAAGAACGTGACCTTAGTGAGGTCTCCAAAGGTTTGGTTTTTACCATAAAGTTCAGATGTTCAGCCACTGTTAAACTTCCTATAAATAAATCGTCCTGGTAAACATAGCCGGAGACTTCGCTCATGAACGCTCCTGTTTCCACACCGTTGATCATAATGTGCCCAGTAAGGGCGACGTCACCTTCAAAAATCACAATTTTACAAAACCGCTGAAACAATTGCCGGAATCTTACTTTTCGCTCTGTACCCAAGAACATTGAGAAGCGTTGTTTTTCCTGCTCCACTTGCTCCCATGATGGCCACTAAACTTCCAGGGTGAACAACCCCTGACACTGCAGAGAAAACAATTGGTGCTTAAATTTAATTTAATGTTGCATCAAATCTATGTCTAAATGTCGCCGTGTTTACCATTGTGCAGGAGTCGCTTGAACTTTCGATGTCGCTCGCCATTACTGAAGAAGGAATTGCTTTTGATAGGAACATAGGCACTAAGATTGTGCCATGCTAATGTCACCGGGATGCTGTTGCTTGCAGAATCCTTACGAGGTTTCATTCCCTATAAATGGTAGAACAATTCAGGGAGCTAGGTCACTCTGGAAATCGCTTTCTACACAATCCCCTCACCTCGTTATTGTTGACAATGACATTTTCGAAAGCTTTGACTTCAGAATCTGTCTCCATTGAAAAGAAAATGCAAATCCAGAAGAAGCCTTGAAGGGTCCAGAAACACGCAATCCGTCGCCACTCCAGAAATGACAGAAACCTCGTCACCCAAGGGAACTGTGTGAATTAGCAATGTGAAACCAAATCCATAAGGCTTCACGATAGATTCCTAATCCTGACAGGGTGGAAAAATAGCCAATCACGAGCAAAAACAGCTCTGTTTCATAATTAGTCTGAAAAGGTAAACGAGTTTCGAAGCCAAGGTGGATTCCAAAGACTAGACCTGACTATTGTCTGCCACACGAAAAGAACAAAAGCACGAATCTTATTCACTGATTAACATAGTGGTCAGAGGGCTTCATGTTGAAGGCCACCACTCAGAAGGAAATGTCGCTCTAAACCACATGGCAACAGAAGTGTCACCAGGCCTTTGTTTTTCTCATGCGCTGAACAGGAAGAAGGAATCCAGTGCTGGAACTTCCGTGCGCAAATAGGGTGAAAGAGGCTCATTGTCTCCGAGATAAAGACAGCTTAGCTAGCTATGGCTCTACGCATGTGGTTTCTGCTGGTTGTCGCCACTTCCACCTTGAGTAATTTGACAAATGCCGGTTCTCTACAAGATGACCTAACCTTCTTGAAAACTATTGACGAAGATATTGACAGTTACTACGAAGTGCTAGGGATGCCGTGCAACTTTTCATACTGGAACGAAACGATGCCTCCATTTTGGGATGATTTCTTCAAGCTAAAGAAAAGGACGACCAATCACCACTACGACATCGTTTTCAACCTCAAATACTCAGACATCCACGTCTACTTTGACTTGAATGAGGATTTTGTAAACGTTTACAGATACGAGGAACCGCACAATCCGGATAATATCAAGATCATCGAAATCATGGTTAAGAAGGAAGAGCAACAAGCTCTGGAGAAGAGTCGCTGCTTCACCGGTAAAAGTTTGAAACAACTCAGCCATGCTTGGAGGGGTGTTAATTCTTTTGTAATTCAGGTGGACTCATGACCTGCGATGAAGAGACGAATACGTGCGTCTGCATGGACAGAAAGCAATGGCTGGAGACTCGATTGGTCGACGTGGATGGGAACATGATTAACCAAACGAAGCCATACCCGAAGAAAGATGATCCAGGGACTGAACCTGGACGAGGTTGTTTTGTGGATATCGGGAAAAGGTGCTACCGTGAATCCTATTGGATGGGGTAATCATCATCAATTTAATATTTCAGTTTACATATTAATATTCACTAAACATAAATTAGAAACCACCAGTTCGATTGCGTCCGGCACAGCTTGTGCCACCCGGCCTGCAGGGTTTGTGTCAGGCCGAGGTCAAAACATGAGGCACACGGAGACGTCTGTGAAACCTAACTGGAATCCTCATCAAGAAATGTCAAAAGGGAATAAATATGTACTTATTTTAAAATGGCTTCCTGTCAAATCCCAGCCAATCCGATTAACAAAGTTGGACTTTTGGAAAGCTTTAATTTGTTTCATCGTTGCATATGGCTTCTGAATTTTATGAAATCGAAATGTACTTTACATGAGAGATTTTTACTGTAGAGAATTCTTTTCAAAATGTAGGCTAAATTCCCCGTTTTAAAAGACACTTGGGCACGTCCGAGGGCCTTTGATCTTTCATCGGAGTGAGGAAATCTCCGATTGAGGAAATCTGATGCGAATTCGAACGGAAAATTGCAAACCACGGACAGAAGGGTTTGTTTGACAACTTGAAACGAAGTCAAGCTGCACAAGATTAAAATCCCTTCTGACAGCATTCAGCCTAAAAGACAAGGACCACTCTTGTTTACATACCCACTCTTCCATAAATTAATTGCAGAGCATGATGAAGTTTATTTAGAGTCAGCCTCTTGTTTTGTCTTGGGAAATTAACAAGATCGTGGGCGTCAGTGCCTATAGGTTTTCCCTAGTAAGGCCAAATATGCTAGAATCCTGTAAGCAATGAGCAGTACTATGAGCATCACAATGTCAAAGTTCAGATGCACCTGAGGGGAAAAATAAAAGGATCAAATTAGCATTCCATTACAAAGTATGTCAAGTGAGGAATCGTACTTTGTCAAAGTTGTATGTGGCCAAGACCACTTCGCCATTTGCTGGACAAGTGGAGTTGGATCGATTGCATTCAATGGTTCCGACGTCACTCCATTGGTTGATGAGCAGAGCTTCATTCCCATACATAAACCAAGACAGGTACTTGAGCCAAACAAAGTAAGGCGGGACAGACCTGTCAATTAAGGGGGAATTAACACAATAATTTACACACTCTTCTGCTCCATTCCAATTAATGGTTGGTAATTGGCGTAAATAACAATCGACACCTTGCCACAAGGTCGTCTACCTTTCAGATAAAAGTGAAAAACTGGACCAGCTTACGCTTGATTTAGGAAGAATCCACCAAAGATCATGAGAGGGATGATGGCAGGTGCGGCTAGGGACAGAGCAATGGTGACACTTGGACTGATGCAAGAAACCAAATAGCCTGGAATTGAAATTAATAATTACATCTCGTTTAACCAGTCATCATCTTACCAAATGAACAAGCAGCATTGGAGACGAGGACGACAATTCCACAGGTCAGCAAGAATTGCTCGACGCCTGAATTTAGACCAATTGTGAAGTAACAAATGATCGTGAATAAGAGCGGGAATATGATAAACAGTGGCAGTTCTGCTATCGTTTTGGCCAAGAAGTAGACATCAGTACGATACATTCCGTTGAAATGCTCTCGAAGGAAAACCCGAACTTCGGAACAAAAGACCTAAAACAGAACACAAGTTAGGGAAATTATTATAGCCAAAGCAATGGTCTTACGTTGACCACAGCAAAGACATTTTGAAAGGTCATGTTCGTCAAAAAAAGAAAAATGGCTCCATTGATGTTCATGACGCCATCTTGGTTGAGCACCTGACCCCAGTAGATGATGCTCAGGAGGAAAGAAGTAATCTGTAAAATCAGGCGACATTCTTAAACTTGAATTGGGTGAACTATATTATGGTTGCTTTACCATTGTTTGAAGAAACCGAACACGTAGAATCATCGGCTCCCGGATTATGGTCAACCAGGACCGCCACAGTGTCGCTTTGAACTGTGTAATCCACGACGCTTTGTACGGTGAGCGTGTGGTCAATTTCGTTTCTGCTTGGATGCTCTTGGCAGTGGTGGAATCCTCGATATTCGACAAATCCTGGAGTTGCTGTCCAAACTCACTTTCTTCGAAAGCATTGCAAATTGTAGCCACAGTGTTACGGCAGTTTTGCTCATTCCCTGGTTGAATTGCTAAAGTCTCGATAAAGTAATCTGCAGGGTTGAAGTTCATAGGACAATCGAACCCTTCCCTGTAATGAATGTGGACTGAAAACCTGTAGCGAAGACAATTATTGTTTAAACCTCACGTTTTGAAAAAGTCAACGGCGTCTTTTGCGTTCCCAAGATATGCCGTTCTTCCTTCAGCCATGAACAAAATACGATCGAACATGGCATACAATTCTGACGATGGCTGGTGAATTGTACAGACTATGGTCTTCCCTTTCTGTGCCATTTGTCGTAGAACACTGACGGTGAGTTGTGCCATGAAGGAATCTAGACCGGAAGTGGGCTCATCACAGAACATCAAGAGTGGATCAGTAAGCACTTCAGAAGCAAAGGCAAGTCGCTTCATTTCACCACCAGAAATCCCTAGACAGAAACAAACATTTTACTTTAAGTCAAACTTAGCTAATATATTTTACCTTTGATCCGCCCTGATTCTCCGATCAGCGTATCAGCACATTTGATTAGTCCGAATTCCTGAATGACTTCTTCAACACGAACCATTCTCTGCTTCACTGGGATGTGACGATGCATGCGGAGCAAAGCTTGGAAAATGAGGTGCTCCCTCACTGTCAAGGTCCCGATGAAAAGGTCATCCTGCTGAACATAGGCTGAAAGGGATGTCAGGGTGTCGAGGTCAACTGGGACTCCATTTACTCTCCGTGATCCACTCAGTCGGATTTGCTTTACATTACGAAATGTAAGGACATTCAGGAGTGTTGTTTTTCCAGCTCCAGAAGCTCCCATAATCGCTAAGAGCTCGCCTGGCCGGACGACGCCACTCACTAAAAATTAATTTTGCGGTCAAATACAATTAAGTATTTAAATTTTTAAGTTATTAAAAAGTTTTATTCATTTCTCAAATAAGCTTACCATTGGATAAGATTTGTTTTGAGACTCCGGCAGTTCGCTTCCTCCAAGGCCATCTTCTTCCTTCGCCTTCAGGCTCAGCAACTACTGGCGACATCCGCCCTGCATTACTGACAGCGACATCCGAACTAGCCCAGACATTGATGTTACTCCAAGTGTAGGTGATTGATTCAATACGGCGACTTCCGATACTCGACGGGACGAACACAGGGTCAAGGGCCTGAAAATATTAAAAATTTTACGTTCCTGTTCAAAATCGGAAGTAAAGCGATTTTAACAATGGATTCCTCACTCCTGAAGTATTGTATGATTTGGTAGTCGTCGAAGGCCCGAGAAGCGCTGCTTTCTCTTCCCCGTCCTCTTCATTTCCTCGCATCCTCAACTTTCACCTTTCTCCTGGAATCGTAAACCACAATTCTAGCAATTTAGAATTCTGGAGGGGTTTGTCACTATTGGAATTTGTAGTCAGTAACTCACCAGGACTAAAACTTAGGAGCTTGATGGTGCTAATGAGTTATGAGCCCATCATCACCCCCCGTCAAAGGGAAGCCTCATGAATGTTCCTCATAATCAGATACCCCTTTGTAGTCTTACAAGTTTTCCTCTACACGAGCTAAACTATCCGGTTATCTGATCTCATATGAATCAAACGACCTTGGCCAATTGTGTCTGTCTGTAATTAATTTATTTAATTTCGATAAAAGAAATCAAGTTTGGCCTTGACTCTATGAGACAGCTTCTACTCGCAAAAATCCAGTTTCTTCAACTGGCTAGGCGAAATTGTATTATGCAAGAGCTTCCTTCTTCTCCAATGTCCCAATGATCAGATTCACCACTTCAAGAGCGGCGACGGGGATCCTTGTCCCTGGTCCAAAAACACAAGAGACTCCGACCTTATGAAGCATCTCGTAATCCTGTGGAGGGATCACGCCACCACAAACGACTAGAATATCACCACGTCCGAGTTTCTCGAGGGACTTGATTAGAGCTGGGACAAGGGTGCGGTGACCTGCGGCCAAGGTCGAGACCCCAACAACATGGACATCAGAGTCAATGGCCTGCTGCGCAACTTCGTCAGGGGTTTGAAATAGTGGACCAACGTCAACGTCAAAGCTGGAAAATGAACATTCGGAAATGGCTTTTCTGTAGGACATTAGTTTTGAAAATAAGTACCCCAAATCGGCGAATCCGGTGGCGATTACTTTGGCCCCTCGGTCGTGTCCATCTTGTCCCATTTTGGCAACAAGGATTCGAGGGCGACGACCTTCTAGGGTTACAAATTCAGTAATCTGGAACAAAGGAAGAGTGGGGATCAAAACCTAAAACTGTATTTAGTAAGTTCGGCTAAATGTCGAAGATTTTCGTACCCGCTGTGCAACTGCGTCAAATTCCTTTGCGTTTCCAAATTCAGACTTGTAAGCACCAGAGACTAGACTGTCCGAAGCGACGTGGCGGCCAAACACTTTCTCCATTGCTTGACTGATTTCACCAACAGTACATCGTGCTCGGGCAGCGTTGATTGCTGCTTCAAGCAAATTCCCATTTCCGGATTTGGATATTTCTGTTATAGTTTCTAGGCACTCTTCTGCTTTCTTGGTATCACGCGTACTCCGGAGTTTCTGGAGTTTCGCAACCTGTGATTTCAGGACTTCGTTGTTGTCAATGATCAAAACATCTAGGGGAGATTCGTTCTCCAGCTTGTACTTGTTCACGCCAACAATTATCTCTGCAAAGTAAAAACTTTCAAGAAAAGAAAATTCAAGAGTTGGGGTGGATTTTACCTCTTCCGGAATCAATCATGGCTTGTCGTTTTGCAGCACACTCTTCGATTTTCAGCTTTGGCCAACCGGAAGCCACTGCTTTAGCCATCCCACCCATTTTCTCGACATCTTCAACAATCTTCTTGCTTTGAGTATACACATCGTTTGTCAGAGTTTCCATCATGTAGGAACCAGCCCATGGATCTATTACCTGTATTTAGGAAAATGAAGAAAATTAAAAATATGTATAAGATACTTTTATGAGTTGTTTTTAGCTTTACTTTCGGAATCCCTGTTTCTTCCTGCAGGATAATTTGTGTATTTCTAGCAATACGGGCGGAGAATTTAGTTGGGAGAGCGAGTGCTTCGTCGAATGAATTTGTATGGAGACTTTGAGTGCCACCGAATACAGCAGCCATTGCCTCCACAGTTGTTCGAACAATATTGTTGTAAGGGTCTTGCTCAGTCAGTGACCACCCTGAGGTTTGACAGTGTGTTCGAAGCATCATTGACTTTTGACTCTTCGGAGAAAACTTTTCCTTCAGGAAATGGGCCCACAGACGTCGTGCTGCTCTCATTTTCGCAATTTCCTGTAAAATTCAAATCGCTTCAGTTGATAATTGATCTAAACTAAGCGAAACGGTTCCCTTACCATGTAAAAGTTCATGCCTATCCCCCAGAAAAATGACAACCGAGGAGCAAAGTCGTCAATATCCATTCCAGCTTTGATTCCAGTTCGACAGTACTCCAATCCATCGGCAACGGTGAACGCCATTTCCAGTGTGGCCGTAGCCCCAGCTTCTTGAATGTGATACCCAGAAATACTTATGGAGTTGTACTTTGGCATATTCTTGGAAATGTAGCTGAAAATGTCCCCGATGATCTTCATCGACGGCTCTGGAGGATAACTAACAAAACGTTTAATACAAAATTATTTTGCTTCGACAAAAAAAAAGTCGACAGACAACGTAAATCTTGAAATTGAAAAGAGCACACCTTACATGTAAGTATTCCGGACCATGAACTCTTTCAAAATGTCATTCTGGATTGTCCCTGACAGTTTCCTGATGTCAACTCCTTGCTCTTCTCCCGTGACTATGAACATCGCCAAGACCGGGACAACAGCGCCATTCATAGTCATAGACACAGACATCTTGTCCAGTGGGATGCCGTCAAAGAGAGATTTCATATCCTCCACAGAATCAATCGCCACCCCTGCCATTCCGACGTCCCCAGCCACTCTTGGGTTGTCTGAATCATAGCCACAGTGTGTCGCCAAGTCGAAAGCAACGCTAAGTCCTTGCTGTCCTGCCTTAATATTCTCCCGATAGAATCGATTACTTTCCTCCACTGTTGAGAACCCAGCATACTGTCTAATTGTCCAGGGTCGCTGTGAGTACATTGTGGGATAAGGACCTCGTGTATAAGGGTACTTCCCAGGAAGCTCATGCTCAACACTGTAAAGATATGTTAGAAACATCTCAAGGTCAACAATTATTCATGTCAATTTGTTACCTTTCAGTATCCTTCCTTGTATAAATCGGTTTTACAGTAATTTCTTCAGGGGTGTACCAAAGGAGTTCTTCCGCAGGGTCCTTGCCCTTCATCTGCTTCTTCGCAAGTGTCGTCCATTCTTCATCCAAATGGAAATTACGAGCAGAAACCAATCGAATCTGTAAATTCAAAATACTAAGTTACCAAAAACTAAAAAAATGAAGATATTTTACATACAGATGTCACCGACAAGCGCAGCGTTCTGGCAAATTCACGTCCAAGCTGAAGCGGAAACATCGCTGTCAAACGCTATAAAAAATCGCTGAAAAACAACCCAATTTTCAAGCGTCACATGTCGGTTTTTGCGAAACAAAATCAGCTGAGAAGAGTGGAAAATTTTTCGTGCAAAAACCGGGATGGGGTAATTGTCGGACCTCAGAATTGTTGGACCTTTCGGACGGCTTTCAAATGATGACAAATTCCAAGTGGAATTCGGTGCGAAATTTTCCAGGATTTTGGTATTATGTTATTAGATTATTAGGTTATTAACCTAATAACTTAATAACCTGATTTAGATGCATCATTTGAAAGCCATCCGAAAGGTCCGACAATTCTGAGGTCCGACAAATTACCCCATCCCCAAAAACCTCATCGTAAAAACCTCAAACCTGGGCACTTTATCCCAAATTGAAGAATGCGTAAATTGCGCTAATTTTGTCCCTTTGTAATTATAAAATAGACATGGATGTTGCTTATTTTAATGGTTTTGTACCCGATAAGGTCAAAGGTCATGATTTGATGTCAAACTTTGTGCATTTACCAGGTGCGTTTGTGTTGGTGGATTTTAGTGAAACTCCGGTTTCGCTTTTTTCCTCCAACCAGAATTTGACGCATGCATGGAATTCCAGTTGGACAACACAACATCTTTCTTTGTCCACGTCAACGTCCCACCGGCTCATCTCAGGTCAGGTCATTTCGATTCATAAAGTATTTGTTCTCTAGTCTTCACTAGCAGACTTGGCAAACCAACGTACAGGTAAGTATAGCACAGCTTATAAACATACGTCTCAATGTCCCATTCTAAAAAAGTCTAATTAATTGTCTGATTGTAATAGACGATGAAGACAGCTGTGAAATTAGTACTCATTGTACTCTCCGTCCTTGTCCCTGTCTATACTCAGTCAAGAAAGGATACCCTTGTACTTCTGGATGATTTGGCGACAAAAACCACCCACTCGAGGTTCTTCAAGAGTCTCCAAGGTTAGCACAGGCTGAAATTTGACATTTAGCATTAGCTAAGAATCCATCTCGTTGTTTAGATTCTGGATATAAACTGTCATTCAAGTTGGCGGATGACGCGTCACTTACTCTGAAGAAATATGGCGTCTGGCAGTATCAGCATTTGATTGTGTTCGCACCTGGCACTGACGAGTTCGGAGGTGACTTGAGCCCTGAAACAATTGCAGAATTTGTAGACCACCAAGGGAATGTCCTTATCGCTGGAAACCCGGCGGCTGGAGACGCTATTAGAGACCTGGCAGCTGAATTTGGAGTCGAGATTGACGAACCTGGAAGTTTTGTTGTTGACCATACAAACTTTCATCATACGCTTGACACTGGGAAGGTGAGGTCAAAATATATACTGTAAAAATGATTCCAGGGATGATTTGAAAGATTTTATCCTATAGCATACAGCCATTGTTGCAGACCCCAAGAACTTGATTGAGGCTAAACCTATTGTTGGAAACAAAGCTACAGCTCCGCTGATTTACCAAGGTTCAAATTTAGTTTTGGATCCAAGTAATCCACTCGTCCTGCCGATTCTTAAAGCTCCTTCTGCATTTTCTGACCCGACGAAACCAGCAGCAGCAGAGGTATTAGATATAAAATTACAAGTTTGCCAAAACTCGGTTATGTATAACCTGGTATTTTTCAGTCTAACGCTGGTGGAGAAGGCGTTATTTTGATAGCTGGACTCCAAGCTCGAAACAATGCTCGTGTCGTTCTCACTGGATCTCTAGACTACTTTTCTGACAAATTCTTCACTGCTCCTGTTCAGCTCAACGTAATTGCTTATGACCCTAGTGGTTTATATGTACAAATCGCTTTATTTTTTATTTTTCTCCTACAGGGGAAGCAAGTGGATAAATCTGGGAATGAAGATCTGTCTAAAGCTATCACTGATTGGGTATTCAAGGAGCAAGGAGTCCTTCGGTTGACCAATGTCACTCACCACAAGGCTGGAGAGAAACATGCACCAGCTTCTTACACGATCATGGAAGACGTGGTTTACTCTGTGGTCATCGAGGAGTTGGTCAACGGTGTCTGGAAAGGATTCACAGCCAAAGACATTCAACTAGAGTTTGTTCGAATCGATCCATTCGTCCGAACCTTTTTGACAAAAGCAAATGGCAATGGAAAATACGAGGCAAAGTTCAAGATCCCGGATGTCTATGGCGTCTACCAGTTCAAGGTTGACTACAATAGGAAGGGATACACATTCCTTTCCAGTGCCACTCAGGTAAATGTCAACAGACTCGAAATCCTCGTGTTTTTTTTAACGTTTCGTTTGTGTTTTAGGTTTCAGTCCGACCTCTACAACACACTCAATATGAGCGATTCATTCCCAGCGCTTATCCCTACTACGCTTCTGCCTTCTCCATGATGTTTGGAGTTCTCATCTTCTCCTGTGTCTTTCTCCATTTCAAGGACGATGGGAAAACGAAGAGTGAGTAAAGGGTACAAGGTGGGACAAAAACCAAAAATTACTTACAGGATTCTGCTTAATAATTCTAGCGTGTATTTAAATCTTCAGTAAATTGTTGGTTAGAAATTTTAAATGCGGAGCATCTAGATCTAATTAGGAATTTCTAGTTTAACAGGGTTTATCAAATGAATTTTTAAAGTCCATATTCTAATAATTTCAATTTTGGAAGATTTGTAAATACCACCTTATCTGGCTAAAGTCTAGTCCTTCCTCCGTTTATGCACCGTTGGTGATTCCCCGCTCTCTGAATCGCTGGAACTCGATAGAGACGACGAAAAGGAAGACGACGACGAAGAGGCAATGGAAATAACTTCGTAACTGAACTGTCCGTCGTCACTCGGTTTCGGAAGAGGAACCGGAGGAATTAGTTCAGGAATAGGTGGGGGATGCTCATATCTCTGCGAAGTTTTGGACAACACAGAGTTAGCAGTTGAAGTTCCATTGCCCTTAGGAGTTGTAGCGGTGTGTGAATTTTCTGAAGCTTTTGACACCGCTGAGCCAGCGGCACTCTCAGGTGGAGTTTGAAGACGGAAGCGCTGTGGATGCTCATATCTCTGCGAAGTTTTGGACAACACAGAGCTAGCGGTTGATGTTCCATTGCGCTTAGGAGTCGTAGCGGTGCCCTTAGATAGAGCGGCTGGATTGGACTTTAGAGTTGTAAAGGTGAGTGAGTTTGATGAAACCTTTGACAACGTCGAGTCAGCGGTGCTCCTAGGCGGAGGTTGAACTTGGTGAGGATCTGGATGGTCACATCTCTGTGAAGTTGTGGACTGGACCGATGAACTCACATGCCTGATCAAAGGCGGAGTTGCAGGACCGTAGCGCATAGCTTTTTCCAAGTCTTCTCGATCTTGAATCGCCTTTCGCCTAGACTCTGCCTGCATCTTCTTCACCATTTGTCGATTGGCGTCGCCTCGCTTGGTTTCGACATGACTGTGTTTCGGAGCTGATTTCTTCCGAGGAGCTGGAGAGGGACTGCTGTATCGTTTTTTGTGACCCTTGTGTTGGCGACTCTTTCGTCGCTTCCTGGATTGTCTTCGGCTGCCAGTATCAGTATCAGTGTCGCTGGACTCATGCCCTCTTCGTCTTCGGATAAGGCGACGAAGTTGTTTTTCTTTCACTTTTGCTCTGTCTAAGCGTCGTTTCCGTCGCTGCTCCTCTATCAACACCGTTGCACGTAGTTTTGCACGGAGCTCCGCTTGCAGATTCTCCGCTAGCTTCTCATCTACAATTTTAAACATGGACATTAAAGTAATTAGTTTTAAAAATGAAGAAGCAACTCGTAAAATCAAACATGCAACAGACATGCAAAAAGAAACAGAATGACTAATTTACTACAACAGAATGAGGTTAATTCTAACACTGTTCCACGTCACTCCAGTTCATGCAGACGCAAACTCTTCAAGTATTTTCACTTACACTATACTGACTTGATTTCTTTTCTTTTGGCAGAACTTGCGAAATATAAGAATTTACGAGACCAGTTTAGAATAGATAAAAGAGGAAGGAAATCGTGTTAAGAAGGAATAGAAGGAGATAGTGAAGGAGACTTGATTCAGTTACGTTTCCTGCGTTTTGGAACAGAGCAGACAGAGGATTCAGAAGATGACATAATTTCTCCAGACTCAGGGTCGGAGACGGCGTCGTAATCTCTTCCAGGTTGCTGGACTTCTTTCAGTTTCGAACGAGTGGTTTCACTCCCATTGCTTAGCGTACTCCTGCTCCCTTTCTTCACCACTTTACCAACATCAGTAGTATCCCCATCAAAGCTTCCTGAACTCACGGAAGAACCATCACAACTCCAGAATCTGAAAAAACGGAAGTTTTAGATCTAAGGGATAGATACGGCAAATTATACTCACTTTTCAGCCATGCATGCACTTTGCTTCTTGTTCCCCTTCTTTGTCTTCCTGGGAACTTCCGCAGTCTCTGCTGGAGGGACTTCAGTTGGTAATGGAGGCAGGGGTGGAACGTTTTCAGTCTCAATGCTCATCAAAGGCATAATTTGTTGTCCAATATCAAGTCTGGATGGCCCAGGCATGGGTTCGGGAGGGCCTGGCAGCAGAGGAGTAGGACCCGGAGGTGACTGAAGCCGAGTAGCACGCGGAGATTTGCTCCTGGGCGAGTAAGGAAGTCCTCTGGATGAGACTGGAGAAGGGGCCCTTAAGGAACCTGGAGAAGGGGCCCTTAAGGAACCAGGAGAAGTGACCCTTAAGGACCGTGGAGAGAAAGACGGAGATGAATCACGAGGTGAGTAAGGAGACGATACAGGACTTCTGATTGGTGACATTCCTCGTCGCGGAGAATATGGAGACGGGCTTCGACTTGAAGAACCTCTGCTACCGTCCCGGCGAGTGAAAAACTAAAATGGAGAAAACGAAACCAAAAATTAATATATCGTTTGGTCACGGCTTGAAAAAGGAATGGCAGAAGCAGAAAATTAAAAAAACATTCCGAAATTTAGAAAAGTTTGAAATAGCTAATGCTAGGGTTATCCGGTCGAAAAGCTTGAACTAAGGTCACTAATTGAAAAAAAAAGGTTTTTAGCGTGTTTTCCTTTGGCTAGTCCAAGGTATTAGCGCAGTGAGCAAATTGGTGAAATTGGAAGCGTATGGCGCTGCGTAGCGCTTTTAATTTGCGTCGATGCTATAAAATAATTTCCCCATTGCAAACTCCACTGATAAAGTTATTTTATTCATAAAAATGACTGTACACAAATGGGTGTAACAATGAAACTCAATGTGTAAATCAATCTTATAACTTCAATTAACAAGATTACCTAGCTAGAGGACTTCTTATGGTAAAATTAACACACATTTCTTAACAAAAAGTTCTTAAATTCATTTTAAATCACTTTTGGTAAACACACTTCCCATGTAGCCTTCAATCTCTCTTGAACTTATAATTCCCCTACACACTCTTTTGTTAAATCCAGCATAGTAAGCGTCTGTTAGACTAACGACGGTAGTATGAGTTATTATCGAATGGCTGTACCTGACGCGGCGGTCTCATTGCCATCCCCATTGGTCCTCCAGTATGCGGTCCCATTCCCATTGGCCCTGGCATCGGACCACCACGATAAAGATACGGATTTGGAGCTCGCATTGCCATCACAGGAGGCCTGACAGCTCTGCATAAAAAATGTCAATCAATAAAGGACAAACAAAGAGAACAAAGGCCTCTGGAGGACCTTTTAGAGCTAAGAAACTGACCTGCATTGAAATTCAGGAAACTGTGGAAGTGCCATGCCAATGGCCCTCTCACGCCTCTCATCTCCTGACAAAGAGAAAGATGAAGAAGTGGGAGATCGAACAGCATCTTCAGCTTTGAGTTTGGCAAGTGCTGGCTCGAGAACACGATGCAAGTAGCGAACCAATTCGAAATTGTCCGCAGCTCGATGCATTGTGTTTGACACTCGGAGAGCATTCCCAACGGTAACGGCGATTTCCTTCTTCTGACTTGACGGCACATCTCGGAGTCGATGACGAATCTCAAGGAGCATTCGGTGTACAAATTCTGGAAGGTTGGCCTCCGGCGGTAAGAAACGGGCAGTGATTATGGGTATCTCATGTTCAGACACGTGCGACCGCGGTGGACGACGGATGATTTCAAACTCCGGAGAGGTCGCTGGTGTTTCTATCAATGGCATTACCGGAGCTACTGTTGCTGCTAGGATTTGCTCTATTGTTGCTGGTGTTCCTACTGCTGGTTCCACAGGCTCTTTCCCAAGTTTCGGGCGAAGGCGTTGACACGGTTCCAAATCCAAGATTGAGTTCAGTCCATACACGGCTTTGTTCATTCGTCTCAACACTTCACGTGTGAGGATATTGGCACGTATCTATAAAACGAAAATCTCCATGTTAAAACATAAATGAATGAATTAAGACATGAATTGCAAAATCACCAATCCCATGAACTTGTCTCTGCATTGGAACAAGAGAGACACAAAGTCTTTATCTTCCAACAACTCATAAGATTTTCGATTTGATCCAAGCTCCATTGTCTCCGCCTGTGCTCAAAGTCACATCAAATTAAGTACTATAATGGGTAACTTTCAACTTGGTTTCCAAATTAGGTTAAAAATGAACCGTACCCTGTTGAAGTACTCGGCAATCTGTGGTGCTAAAATACTCAACTGATCTTCTAACCCGTTCATCAGACGGAGGACGTCGATGAGCTCCATGTCCACATCCATGTCGGTGAATCCACTTCCAGAGTTTGCACTTCCAGATTTTGCAGATGCGAGTGAGGGAGTGCGGCTGACTTTTTGGCGTGTAAACATTTCCCATGTCTTCTGGACAGATTCAATTGTCACCAATGGTTTCTCAACAGGTTTCTCAACAGGTTTCTCAACCGACTCCGGAGGAACTCCTAAGGGAGCAATCAAAGGTTGTAATTCCACACGGTTCAGAAGTTAGTAGTAGGAAGGATAATTTATTTGGTATGCACCAGGTGGTGGTGGTTCAGAGTCACTGAAGCCACTCATTGAAACTGACATTGGTCTTGAGGTTAAGTCATCATCAAATGGATTGTATATTTCCTTCATGGGCTGCTGGAGTGGAGCAGGGACTGGCAAAGGCAATGGGACCATTGTTACTTGCTGCTGAGGAAGAGCTGGGACATGAAGCATCGGATTGTCCAGGAGGCGGACAACCTGCTCACCAACTAGAAGACGCTGAAGAGTTCCCGGGTCCATTCCGTGCTTGATACGAATGAGTTTCCTGAAGAAACAAGGCAAAATGAATTCCTAGTATTAATTTCAACTATTAAAATTATACGAGATACGAGACACTTACAATTTGTCATAGTGTTCTTGCTCCATAAGATCCTCGGTCCTTTTGGTCCAGGCTACTTTCCAACCTGGGACATAATCAAAAGTATCCGGATTTCCTCCAGCCTTCTCCACTTCCTGAAAAGTTGCTTCCCAATAGGCCTTCCATTCTGCTTCGTATTTTGGATGATCCTCCGGTTTATCGCACAAAAGGCGACGTAGGTCCAAAATTTCACGGTCCAACCTGTTCCGAAAACAATTGCTCATAAGTATTATACTAATTCTGAATTTTTTTCCAGACTCACTCTGCTTCTTCAATTTCCATTAACTTCCAATTCGTTTCAAGAGCGTCAGTCCATTTCCCAGCTGCTTGGAGTTTCAATTTCTCCGTGAAGACGGATGGATGCTTCAGTTTTTTGATTCTGACAGGGCTTCGGGAGCGTCGCCTTCTGCTATAAGGAGAGCGTGATCTCGATCTCCGTCTTGTCATTGCAAGAAATTCTGCTACTTTCTCAGCCGAAGTGGATCTTCGACGTCGTCTACTAGCGAGAGTCAGAGGAGATCGGGAACGACTGCGAGAACGAGAACGCGAGCGACGTCGGTAACGCGGAGATCTTCGACGGTGTCGATCTGGAGATCTTGAGCGATGAGACCTTGACGATGTTGATGGAGAACGGCGGTCGCTGTTATTTCCTAGAAACATACCACAACAAATTCTCAAGTTTAAAATTAGTAAAACTTAAAAATCCAAGCTGAATTTGAAAATGCAAAATAAATCACAGGATTGAAACAAGGTTGACGGTGGCGAAGACTTGAGGCATACAGTAATAGACGCAAAGTGCAAAAAAAATAGGAAAATACCGAAAAACCATAAAACCAGGTTTTGGCTTTCTAACACTTATAAATTAATTATGAATCTCACGTTCTGTTCTGGATTTGGAGACCCTATCAACCTTGACTTCAGTTTTGACCTTCCCCCGATCATCGCTGGACACATGCACGACCTTATCACCCGTCCCTGACTCATTCCCACCATTGCGAACTTTGTCTTTGCCCTTCTCTTCTTTCACTTTGATTTCCACTTTTTCTTCTTTCACTTTGATTACCACTTTTTCTTCTTTCACTTTGATTTTATTTGACGATGATGTCGTACCTTTGCTTCCGTGATCAGACTGTGGTGAACGCTTACGCTCTCTCCGATCTGGATTCGGCATGATATTCAACGCTATACACAAAAATAATAACCTTTACCCGTCTGTCGAAATTATCACATTTTTGGAAGAAAAAAAACCTTACATAGTTTTTTGAAATTGGTTCGATGATCTTCACTTCGAAGGTGTCTCCCCAAATGTCGTTTGTCAGTGATATGTTCGTCGCAAACTGAGCAAATTGCCTAATATACAAAAGTCAAATTATTATTCCAAATCCCAAATCCACGAATTTTCAGATTGTGGCAAGAACACTCACCTGTAAATGTTCTCTATCGTAATTAACCCCGTCTTCAACGAGAAGAAGTCGCTGAAACTCTTCGCCACCGATTCGGTATTCACCTAGATTCACGAGTGCAGCACCCTGGAAAGAAGCAGAAGAGAAACATAGGCATTTGTTCATCACCACAAAGGGGAATAGCACAACAAATCATTACAAAATCACAGTCACAGTTATAGCCAACAGTTCCTAGCGCATGTCCATTACCCTTCATTAACCTTAGCACTAAGACTTATTAAAATGAAAAAGGAGAGTAAAAATTCTTACGCAATATTCATCCATGACGTCTGGATCTCTGGCATGTTCCTGATCGGTGGATGAAATCTCATAAATCTGACAGTCTCCGTTCCCTCCAGGATTGCTGACATTTCCAAAAGAAGAAACTGATTCATTCCCGTCTGATGCTGGTCGATTATCATCTGCTTCAGGGTTGAATGGGACGGAGAGAATTGGAACGTACTGACGCTTGTCAATTCCTTGGAACCACCAGGCTAATTTCTGAACAGTGACTTCGGCAAATGTGGGTTCAGGTGGCGGTGGTTGTGAATTGACTGTGGGCACATTGACGTTCATCGTTGGGTAGGTGATATCCGGTTGCTCATTAAGCATCTTTGTGACGTTGAGAACAACTGGGCCTATTCTGATATCCTCGATTGGAGGCATTGGTTCGAGATCGATAACAGCATCTTCATCGCTGTCATTCCCGTCGTGCATTGCAATATTGTCATCGTCGTCCCCACCATAGCCTTCTGGATTCATCAAGACTCTGAAGCGATTCTCGGCCAAGGGACGCCTTCCTCCTTGCTCAAATCCACCATCGTCGTCAAATCCCGGGCGGTCAAGCGTCGGATGTGAAGTAGGATTATAGCGGTGTTGGCCATAACTATTGGCAGGAAAATTCCCACGCCCGAAACCTCCGCCACGAGGGTTCCGATTGTCGTAGTACCCTCCACGTGAGTATTGGCGGGCTTGATCGTCATTTCGGATTCGAGACAGGGGTGTCGATGTCGTCACACGCGTCCTGTCACGATCCAACTCTGACTCCCGCGGAGGCTGATTACTCTTGGGGATCCTTAAAATAAATAAAATTTAGCTAAAAATAATAAAAAATTAAAGAATTTTAAAGCATTACTTGAACTGTGCTTGCAACTGTAACTGGGCTTGACGTTCAGCATTTTTTTGTTGTCTATTACTCGATTCCTTTGCAGCTCTGATTGCTTCGCTAAGGAGGGCTTGGACTTTTGTTTCACCAGGTCTTGACCCGAAATTGTAGAAGTCTGCTCGTGGTCTGTCTTTCTTGACTTCCTTTTTGACTTCGGCCTCTGGCATCTTCGGGCGACGGATTCTTTCCTGCAACTTTACCTCCGCAGCTTTCTTTATCTCCGCGGCTTTCTTTATCTCCGCAGGTTTCTTTTCAAAAGGTAAAATTCTCGCTCCTGATGCACTGAAGACCCCATGAGGCTGTTTCGTTATGGATTCCTTCTGATTCTTGTGGGAGGATTTCTGCTTCGATTTTGAAGGCTTGTGATCGGAGTCGCTGTCAGAGGAGATGACCAGGAACCGCTTTTTCTTGTTCTCATCTCTCCCTTTGTCCGAATGCTTCTTCACCGTTGAAAGGTCTGGTCGTTCATAAGCAGGCCTCGGCCGTGGAACTATTCTGATTTTTGAGTCCCTGTTATTGGCCTTTGTCTGTTGCTTTCTGTCCACTTCTTCTATTCTCTCTAGTCTTCTACGTTTTAACCGCATGTGACGATTGACTTGAAGTATAGTGTCAATTTTAATTACAGTAACGGAGGTATCGAGGAGGCGGAAATGTTTCCGGTATTTGGCAAATTCGGGATGACGATGAGGATTGGTGGAAGATGACATTGACTTGGCCTTTTCTCGTTCCTTTTTCTTTTCTCTCCGTTCTTCTCGCTCTTTCTCCTTGTCCTTGTCTTTCTTTTTCTCTTTGTGATGGTGACGATGGGAATCAGAATGCTCAGTTTTCTCAGCGACTTTGCACGGTTCCTCGACCTTCGGCTTGATGTCGAGCTTCTCTTCTTTTAGAACAATGATCTGATTTGTTAGTAGAATTGGCTCAGGTGGCTCGGACTTGGGTTTGACTGTTTCCTCCGGTTCCGGTTGTCGTGGCTTTGGACGTAAATCTCCAGTACTCCCATCATGGCAAACGGTCACTCCTTCCGACTGGATTATGGTAACCCTTTCAATCTTGGTTTCACGTAGCTGCTCAGTGGTAACTTCTACTTCTACTTCTGGTTCGAGATCGATAACTTCAATGTCGCCTTCTTCATTCTTCTGGTCAGTGGTCGTAACTTCGGTTTTTCCTAATATTGGATCAGGAACAATTACTGTATCATTTGAGCCCGGAGAGATAGGCTCCCCGTCTTCCTCGTTTCCACAAAGTTCAGCTTGCATTATTCTGAAAACTTCGGCAAATCTTGGATCCTGCTGGAGTTCCTCCAGAATTTCGGGATTTGTATCTTCAGATTGAAGAAATTCCAGCACCCTCGACTCGAAGTCATCAACACCTTCACCTTCTTCCTCTTCTTCCATCTTGCGAATACCGTTTGACTAACTGTAAAGGAACTAAATCAATAGTTAATTTATCCGCGCAGTTGAGCTTATTCTAGAATTTTAAACTATATCAACCATTGACGATATGGGATGGGAGGGAGGGCCTGGCTTGGATGTCAACTGTGTGACATCCGGTGAATAATAAGGAACGGACATGGCTCCATGTGACTTTTATTCTGTGACTGTAACTTGTAACATCGTAATTAAAGCTTAGTCTAATGCCCACCTGGATAACAAGTAACAGAAAGGCTTCTTTGGAGATTATTCGTCCTCGTCAGATTTACAGATCTTTTCAGAAGTATAAAGGTCAAGGGGTTCAAGACGGTTCAAGTCCTTATTCTCGATCTTGTCTTCGGATAACTGCATAATTGTAAGGTATACAATAAAAGTTAAAGTAAAATCAATAATAATCGTAATTGTTATAAAGCTCTACTTATAAGCAGCGTCGTTAACACCCTCCCTTATACCCAATTTTATTCCTCATACCGAATCTGCATGACATGGCATTGTTTTGTTCCAATTAATGGCTTTTGACCCAAACTTATAGCGCAGTTAACCAAAAATCCCATTCTAGTTGCGCTGCACCCTGATCATGCATGATGCATGATGAGAAATAGCGATCATGCAGCGATTGGAGATTCACGACGCTGCAAACCGGTTCATGCAAAGTACAATCGACACCCAAGATTTACAGCAACGTAGTTTCTTGATCAATGTGTACCCAAACCCGACCAACTGAATCGCTTTTCAAGAATGATTTTGACTGTAGCGATTAATAATGAGTAATCAGGCTTCAGGCACTGAGGCACTGTAATCATAGTCCCTCCATTTTCAGGACCAGATGAATTGAATGTTTGAATGTATTGAAACCAAAGTAAAAGCAATGGAGATGAAGAATAAGGATACCTTACCTGAATGGAGACAGTGTCCAGGTCAGAGGTTAGACCAATGTAATGACCTCGCCCTTCTCTCCCGCCCACGAAGAGTGCGATCCCTCTGATGGTAATGAAGCGTGAGTAGATGCAGCTGAATTAACACACGACGACAGTCCAATGGAAGGTCAATTAAACTTGGTCAGTTTCAGATAAATGCCATCGTTAAACTAATTAAATTGACGAAGACAGAAGACAAAGAAAAGTCGAAACTGGAAAAGGAAGAGGAACTGATTCCAGTCCGCTTTTTCATGTACAAAATAAATTCACAAAAAAGTCGAAATGAAAATGAGCGTGGAAAGACAGAGGTGGAACAAGCGGACACCCACACATCCCCAAACGAACTTGCAAAGCTACACGGGCAATTCAATTTTATTTTTTCATGTTGAGGCCTCTGTGCTCTGCAGCATTTATTTCTCTACAACTCCCATCCCAATCCCAAAATTCTTGATTAATTGTTAACAATCCCTAATGCCTTTGAGTAGTTCATTCACACATTTCAGCCATTATCTTCTACTAGTTGTAGTACTAGTACTTCTACATAAAATCTAAAAATTTCATTCTTCGGGAAATATTCATTCATTCAGAACGTGCCTGATCTAAGAATGAGGATAAACTTGGTCATAGTTTTTCATGAGCCTATGGAATTTTTTTCTTCTAAATATAACTAAAGTGTGTCAATTGCTAAGTTACTAGATTAAGTTTCCAATTTTTCCCTATCGGCCAAAATTTGACCAATTCCTGAAATATTTAAAAAAACATTTCCGGACTTTGCATATTATTCCAAATACAATTTAAATATAATTTTAAAAACTTAATATAAATCCAGCTAGCAAAAATAACAGTTAGAAACTAAAAAATAGTTTTTGTGAGGGTATTTTTTGGTCCTGCCCTCAAAGCTGGAAAGGGGGGAGGTTCTTCAAACCTGTAAAAAGAAAAGAAATAAAGCGTTGTTTTTTGCAATTTTGAACCGCTAGTTGATATTTAATTGCCAAATTGAAAAGAACATATTTTCAAAATTTGCAAAATTTGGAAATTTTGGAAATTATTTCTGAATTAATTGACGAGTGCCCATGATTGAATGGTGTTGGGTGTGTTGAGTTGTTGTTAGTTTGCGGGAATTTTTGAAAAGATGGCGGTGGTGTTTGGTGTTTGTGTTTTTGAACCCCCTCTCGTCCTCCCGTTTTTTTGCTTTGTTAGGCATGCGCCCCTCCTGCCTCTGCTGGAACTCGTCTCCCCTGGATGAGCATAGGGAAGGTATTGGGAATTCGCCCGAGGCAGAAACAGGGATCCACCACAAAACAATCACAACCACACACAGCTCCAGCACTAAATTATACACAAAATAACAATTAAAACACTGAAAACAGACTCAGCAACACTAATCAAGTGACCAATCAGTGACAACGGTACAATAAGTACCCCCTTCATAAGTACTCCCCTAGTACCCCATTACTCAGCAGTGGACAAAGGAAACGTCACTTCCCCACTGAGGGACACGCCAAACTGGAATCCTGGAGCCCCTTCGTCGTCTACGGTAAGCATAATATCAATCATAGTACAAGACAATCAATATCAATCATAAAAATCAACAACAACAGTTGATCAGCTATGAGTCATCCATTGTTTACACACACATTCTTTTCATTACACTTACACTGTTGAAGGAAGTGTGAATCATCTGAATGAATGCTTACTCTAAGATTTCAGAGAATCAATTCGTGGATTGACATGTCCTCAGTGGTCGGAGCAAAGAAGACTGAATTTCCAGCCGTGGCCGGTTGGAACTAATGTTAAACTATCGCTAGCATTAAAATGCTTGTCAATGTCACGATCTCTGGAAAAGGGGAATGAAAATTGACTAAATCGGGAAGCATTTGCATTACCGTATCAGGTGTCTTTTAGTGCTAAGAAATGAGGAAAAGAATTGAAATTCTTGCACCGTTCTGCTATAAATGAGCCAAAAGCTCAGATTCAGTTTATGGTTTATAGTCCTTCCAAATCGTTTTTTCATTACTCGAATCCTTAGTCGCTCATTAAGATTGCTATCATTTCTTTGTCATTGTTCTTGAAAAGTTTCTGCGCTCTTGACCTTTGGAAGGGTTTGAAGCTTAGGGTACCAAATGGAGGATACAGTTTTGTAAAGGTTTCCCTTGAATGAGGTCATTTTTAAGACATCCCTTTTCCTTCGACGGAAAGACCATTGTCCAGCTTCCAGAGTAGGATTCTCCGTTTCTATTTTTTTTCCTGTGAACAAGGCATAACTGGTTAGTCAGGTTAAGGTTTTTTCCCAGGCTGAGCCTTGGTTCAAGTTAAATGTTTTCTTTATGCATTTGCCTTTTCCACATCGTCGATGACTCTGTTCTTGTAGCTCCGTGTAGTTCTGTTGAATCCAGAATCATTTACAACAAGCATCCTCAGCTCAATCTTCAGTGATTCCTCATAATTCAGGTTGCAGTTTATATAACGTACATATCAGTAAACGTTGCGTTGGATTTTTTGTTATCTTCTAAACCAGAACCACCAACTTGTCATGTCTCCAGTTTGTGCGGTTAGTTTACTCATCATCTAAAAGCGTACAGACGAGCTTATATTTCTGTTCTTTTGAATTTACATTACATTTTGTTCTAATTTGGAGACCTAATCAGTAGTTTACATTTACAGTGCTTCAGTGAACTTTGTACCCCTCCTTTGGCGTCATTGTTCTTTTGTCAAACCCTAGAAACCAAACGGTGGTGTGAAGTTAAAAGAAACTTTTAGATTCGTTTGTCTTGCTCGAAACTACAGTCAATTAACCCACGTCCCCAGCGAATTGGCTTTGATCGTACTTTCTGTCTAAATGAAAGTTTAAAACAGAACTTTGCTACTGCTGAATAGGACGTCGTAACGGCTGTAATTAAAAGTTGGGTTTGAATAGAATGTTCATTGAGTGGACGGCGGAGCTGCTTCTTCAGTTTGTCAGTTTATCTCTTGAAGCGCACGCGGTGGGACTGTGGATTGGAGGCAGGATGGACCATCATCATCATCATTAGATCCAACAAGAAGGTGAGAAGTCCTTGTGTAGTTTTCCTCAATATGTAAAAGCCTTTACCGTGTCACACGCGCCGCTTGGCATTGAAGGGGTCTTTAAATCGGAGGGTCAAGTGAAGGGCATGAGATCATTTACTTAAACGATGTGAGTCTCTCAGTCCCCCTTTAGTCCATTGTTTTCTTCTGATTAGATTTAAATGAGAGAGCTAGCCTCACTCTTGTTTTTAGTTCGAGGCTAGTGCGGTGATAATCTGCCAATGACGTGCTGAAAGGATGAGGAAGTTTGTTCTAAAATACGCGTTTCCGTCTTCCTCTATCTTCGATTTGTCCTGTTGTGTCTTGCAGAAAAGTAAAGTTAAAAAGAATTGTTTAAAATATTTACTTTTCCTTGAAGTTGAAACACGAGCTGAAACCTTTTGAATAGGCTGCGATTGCATTTGTAGAAAAAGTGAATGGCATTGAGATTTTTCAAATTAGAAAGGAAGGGCCTTTGGTCTTTCGAAAATAAGATCCCGTTGGAATCCTTGAGGTCATTCAACCCTTAAGAAGACAGGGGAAATGACATTGAAAATTAGAAACGGGTTTTTAGAATGTTGGGAAGGAAGTGACTTCATTCCAGTGTCCAGAGCATCATTTGCTTACATGAGCTGTGTTTTGACACCGGCGGTTTGAATAGCTGTTGTTTGAAGAGGGTTATGTCGTCATTATTTTTAGAATTTGACCTTTACGAAGCTCCTTATGAAGGGAAGCCGTTGTTGACGACATTTAGCAACTGATTAGTGGATGTTGTCACCACCCCTGGTCCTGTGATGCCCACGCCCTGCTTCTTCTGTCCATTTTATCGTTTATAGCCATTTCTTATCCAGTTGAGAGTTGGTTTCATACTACTGGCCTTACGTCCTTTTCCAAGGACCTCATAATGGCCTCTAATTAATTTTGTCTGTTCTCATGTGATTGGTTAGAATCTAATCCAGCAGAGTTTTAATCTCATTTGGGTTAGTATATTAAGCTTGGAAAGGAAAAGCGAAGCCGCATTAGTTAGATAATGAGGGTTATTTAGTCTTCTGGATTAAGTTTCAGTTTGAGAGACAGAGGACTAGCTCGTAATTAAGTAAGCTGTTGTGTGTGATGAGGGTCGGGTGGTGTTTACAAAGCAAAGGGATTTCGTAATTTTGTGTCTGGAACATCAAGAGATTCGCTCGTTCTTCTCAAATCGAGGCTCATCAAGTTTTGTCTTTTGGCCAAAACGTGCGCAGAACTGAGGGAAACACCAGGGAAAGTTTTTCGCATCATCCTCCCTTGTTTTCGTACGCTGTTGGAGCCGCACTTGCAAAAATTTCAGCGTCCCTGGCTCCTCCTGCCACTTTTCCAACAGTTTATTTTTGGGCCATGGTTCCCACAATACAATCCAAATGGAATTAATACTGAGCAGGAAGGAGTTCTCATTTGCCAATTTTTTACGGGAGTGTGGACAAACAAAGTGCAAATCGTTTAGGATTTACTGTTTTCTTAAGGCTTAAAACATTGTAAAATGAGGAGATTCCAGTTTTAGGAAAGTGAGTAACGTATTCGTATAGTGCGGCGCTTTAAATTCGATCAGGTTGAAGTGTGGGGTTGAAAATTATACCCGAGAATTTGAAGAGCGACTGAGGGTTGGAAAGTTGGTGGTGTTTGAAGCCTGACTCAGCACACACGACAAGGGAGAAAGTGGAGACACGATCAATAGAAGACGAGAATCCGAACTCATGTTCTCGAATCCACCGAACAAAACGATGAAGGAGGCACTTTCTCAGTAGTCGCTGGAGACGTTCGCCTGGAAGTTCTCCTTTCTAGACTTGGTTGCGGGCTCTCGATGCTTTCCCTCACTTTCTTCGGTCTTTTAGTAAGTCCAGGAGCAGAGAAGAGGAAGGGACGGACTACCTACGCTCGTCTCCTACTTCCTTCCCGAAACTTTCTTCCGCTCAATTGCCACTTCAAAATTACGATTATGAACTAAGCAGTCCAGAGCTCGCCCACCCTTGCCCATCTCACCACCGTACATCGAATCCTCGAACATCGAACGTATTTTTGTAAACTTTGACATTGTGCTAATCCTCCTTTATCATCCTCCTCCTAATAACCACAAGTGACGGTGACAGAAACAACGGAAGTATTTCTAGAGGAATTTTTGGCAGGTGACTTTTGCTACCCGTGCCAATGGTCGTGGTGGTGAGCCTCAACCAGAACCAGCATGGACTACTGACAGCAACTTTGACTACTGGCACCAACCACCAGGGAAGACGACATACAAATCCTGGAGGTTCCACTAACAGGCTCTTTTCCAGCGTCTTCCAGCAGCCTCAGCATCATCATCAGTACCTACATTTGCAGTGCTCTCCGCACTCGAGCCCACCACTCCTTTGTCTCTTGTGCTCAAGGCCTCTCAATCATCCTCACCCGGGTCATGGGTCACGCTGTCAGCAGAACAATCCACCCCTCGTCGTCTGTCTCCACTGTGCTCGTTGGCTCGACTACAACCCTCATCCTCTAAATTTTCAAAACTCACTTCATCAAAACAACTGGCTCAATAGATCCTTCTCGGCCATACTTTGGTCCAATCAGAACCAATTGTACCAAACCAACCAAAGGTTACATCCTCCTCTTGTTTTTTAGTTAATTTCCTCCATTAATTTCAGATGCGGTGAATTTAATGAATTATTGAATGCACTGCCTCGTGCTTGTGTCCTTTTAGGATACAATCCATCACATGTTTTGTCACGTTTTGCCAAGGCTTCTGGATAATTTAATAATTTCCATAATGACTCATTTCTCATGGCTTTCTAATAGCCAGCATTCCTATTATTCTCTAGTTGAGGGATATTTCTGGATATTGGACTATCGTTTTATGTAGTGGGGTGGGTTAAGTTGGTTTTTTGAAGGAGGTCATTCCACTGTTTTTGTCGTGATAAGGATAAAGACTCTTCAGAGAGCTTCAGCATTCAGCTATACATTCGATACGAATGTCATGAGGGACCAATTTAGCTGGAAAACTACCTTAATTGGAAACTTGTTATTTTAAAATCCAAAAGTAAAGCTAGTAGCATTATCCAGGCGAGCAGCTTTTGATTGTTTTAGATTAGTTCTGCATCAGGAGCATTGTTTACAATCGTGATTGAGTAATGAGTCAGTGTAGGATTTTATCAGGTTGATAGAAGGAAATTAAATTAATGAACTGAACCTCTTGTTTTCCTAAACCCCAACGTTTTGCCTCCAATGTGATAAACAAAGGAACCTTCCTGGCATGCTCAGAGTGCTGGACGCGGAGTTGAAGTGCTTAAACAGTCATTCCACCACTGTTGAAGCGCAGTTGGTGAAAACACTTCTATTGTTCTCCCATTAAACTTAATTTGAGGTGGAGCTATTGGTTCCTGACACGAGGATTCGGGGGCTCTTTAGAAAAGTGTGTAAGTGGTGAAAGTTAACTTTCTCTTTAAGGTTTCAACACACTTTTCCCCTTTGTTTGGATTTACAAAGGTGAATTGTGATTGAGGCTAATTAGCTCTAAAGCTCTAAAAAAAATCCACATGCTGGTGTGATTGTTGTGTAATTTGCTTCGACCTTTTGGAGCAGGACACATGGACTGTGGAATAGTTGTTCAGGTGGCGATTGTGGAATTGGAGATTGTAATTGTACCTGGTCTCTGTGTTGTTTAATTATATTTTAATTTGAAGGCGAAGGTCCCCATCTGCCTCATCAGTGGATATAGGACTAAAGTCTTTTGAATGCCTCTGTAATTCTCATTGTTTCCTTTCAAGGTCTTTCCTTCTTCTCTTCCTTGTTGCTCTCTGTGTGGAAGAGCACTTATTCACCAGTCTTTTACAGACTTGTGAGAATTAGTTGAATTCACATACTTCAAGTTTACTACGAAGATGAGCTTGGAATTGAAAGGGACTGGGTACTTGGAATCCCTTTCTTTTGTCATCATACTCATAAAAAAGGGATGAAGCTGTAAACTAAACTAAAGATTTGGTTCTAAGCCAAGACTTTTGCTTAAAACAGAAACAAAGTGATTTTTTATACTAGCTGAAAGATATCGCTATTCTGTTTTGATGATTTTATTCCCGTCTGCTTATGACTTTTAGATTTGTGAAAATCATTTTTCGAGCTCAAAAAGACCTTGAATTTGAACTTGATTTGAGATTTTTTGTGGAAAACTGTTTTTCCTTTTTGCTTTGCTTTGAATGATAACTGGGAAATCTTTGTAAAGTTTTGCATTGTTATACTTTTTGATGCATTTTATTCTGTCTCTTCCTTGTTTGGAGCTTTTGATTTTGTATTGTCACCAGTGCCACCAGAATTGGCACACTGTGGAGTGACCATAAGAGAGTAATCGTAAATGTAATGTTTCCTTTTCTAATAATTTTCTGTAGTTTTTAGCAATTCGCGAGTTTCCTCGCGACTTGTGTTTTATTGGTAGAAGGCTAAGGTCAGCTAGCTCCTTTGTCGCCTCTTCTTCTGATGAGGAAATCCCATGTCGTGCAAAGGCACCCTTTTTACAATAATTTTTGTCAAGTTTATGAGTTCCTTAATTGTAGTTATATACTTTGTAATATTCCTTTTGTGGACTTGTGTGACTGTGTGGTGCATCTCCTGTGGGATGGGCAGATTAATGGAGGGACTATGCTTGGTTGGCCGCCGTGTATCCACTTGAACTGACCTTGTCGCTCCTTTTCATTTTCAAGTGGAGACAATGGAGCTCTTTTTATTAAGGAGAGACACAAAGGAGCTTATTGGAAGTACTACTACGTCTGTGTTACCTGAGCTTTACCTGTCCGCCTCTCTTCCTCGCTCAGAGAAGCAAAAATTTTCAATGTCACCACCACTCATTGGACGAGGTGCTGCTCGATAGAGTAGTATTAGGTGGGGAATGGATGTGTAACTGGCAAAACCAATTGCTCTTGAAAATTAGTTGGTTAGCTCAACACGAGGTACGAGGCAGAGGGGCTTGTTGGTGGGAAACAACTGGCATTATTCTACCAATTTATTTCGTTTAGTGATCCTCTTCCTCCTGCCCAAGACGGAGACGCTATTGATCTTCTGATTAAGCAACTCCCGTCCTCTTCTAGTCAAATATTAATTAATTCCCATTTCACAGGTCCCCTGTCTCCTACCACTTCCATAGTGAAAACCGAATTTCGGATTTTTTGTACTCATTAGCGTCCACACACGTGGTGGCTCCCTTGACTTCTTTCCCCTTCCCCTGTTATAGCTGGGGGAGCATTTTTAATTTTTGACGAGCTTTTTTTGCATTTATCCATCCAAGTTTCCTTTGCGTAGTCATTGATTTTCAGCGTTTGTACAAAGGGAAGAACGGGTTGTTGTAAATGCCGGGCTACGAGTGTCAGTTTGTGTATTTCTAATCTCCTTGGTTTGATCGCCATCATCATTTCTGTGCGTGTTTAAGTGGGGTTGTTCTGGTTGGATTTAATAATTCAAATAATCCAGGACCTCTGCACTTCCTCCCTGAATTGTGAAAACCCTGACTCTGCTGTGGTGAAAACTTTGTCACTTTGAGCAGTACTGGAAGAGCATTGGTGGAAGACTCTGGTGGAAGTTGGAGGGTTTCACAGTGTGAAGGAGTTCTGCAATTTCACTCTGGAAGTGGGATGTTCCACAAGGATTGGGACTTGAGAATGGTCTCGGAAGTTTCAGGCAAAAGTTTCCGGTAAGCGGAATTTTAGAGCGGATTATTTACATCTGTGGGAACTCTGGGGGAGAGCACTGTTGTTCGTTTTGGCTCACTCAGCGTTTTCTGGGGTGGTCAGCTTTGAACATCTGATGGTCTGCTCAGAAGCATCGATACCTTTAAAGCTTTAGAAGGGGGACTGGTTTTTGTACATTATAATTTTTTCCATGAGGAAGTCCATGGTTGAGAAGCCAATGGAATCCATGAAGATTATACTTTATAAAGGAAGAGTATTTCTAGGCTTCTTTTCCAGACGACCCAGCGGAAATTGTTGGAGCTTGAGTAGCGGCCAAAGGAATTTGGAATGCAGTTTACCAAGTTTCGACGCGAAGAGAAAACAGAATGGAGAAAGTCAGCGGAAAAGTGAAAATCGATAGTTTGAGTGAAGGGGAAAAGCAAAAGGTTCTTTCTTTTGCTGCCTTAAACTTGCGTAGCATGACTGAGTGCCTGAGGAGTATAAAAGACTAAAATGGAAATCATTCCAAGTAGCATACATAGCCAAGTATTTCCGTAATTCCAGCTTCACTGGACTCCTTCCATTGCTGGATTATGACTGAAGGAAATGCCTCATTCACGAGGGATTTAAACCATCTTCTTCTTACGGCTCTGACGTCAATGAATTTGCATTTGGTTCTGCAACTGTCTAATTGGTGTTTTCCTTGGTTGTCTATTTCCAGGTCCCACAGTCGTTCAGTGCTAGGTGGGTCTGTTGGTAATTGTGGAAGTTCAGGCTGTGCTGGGAATCCACCTCTCCTCAGTCCAAATAGTCGTCCCTTTCACCTATTGAATAACCCTAGTCCCGGCTCAGTCCCGCTCATCCCTTCTGGCCCTAACCTCCTTGACCCTGCAGTCGCTGCACTCCGTCTCGGCGAGCATCATCAGTTCCAGAATCAGCGAATCATCCGTTCTGGTGGTGGTGGACCATCGATTACAACGCTTGGCTTCACGCAGCTCTTCCCGTCCACGTCCCTCCCGTACTACTCAAGAGGTGGGCACAAATTCTTAAGAACCAGAGGAAGGCACCGTGGAATGAACATGGGTCAGAAAGTTTCAGGTAAGGGAATTATTCGAAGGAATCTGAGACCTAGTGAATTACTTAATTTCCGTGTTTAAATTTTTAGTTGGAGGTGGTAAGATTATGGGACGAGAACAGACTGCTAGGACCCCCGGCCCGAGAGAACTTGCTGAAGAGCTGACGCCTCCGGCTCGACTTGACATGCTCCTTGACATGCCCCCTGCGTCCAAAGAGTCTCAATTGAAGTATGCCTGGAACTCGGAAGACCGTTCACTCAACATTTTCGTAAAGGTGAGGGTGCTTCATTAGTGAAAGAGGAAAGCTTTCATCGATGAATAAAGAGGTTTACCTTAGAATTTGATGAGGGACTAATGGCTACTTTTGTTGTTTGCGTGACTAGGAGGACGATAAGTTGACATTCCACCGACATCCAGTAGCACAGAGCACAGACTGTATTCGAGGCAAGACTGGGTTCACGCGGGGTCTCCACGTGTGGGAAATCCAGTGGTCGACGCGACAGCGGGGGACACACGCTGTCGTTGGAGTCGCCACGCAAGAAGCACCTCTCAACTCCGTTGGCTATCAGGTAAGAACTCAAATCAATAATATTAAAAAGCCCTCTGATTGGACTGAATTTTAATTTAAACTTTGTTTTCCAGAGCTTGGTGGGAAGTAATGACCAATCCTGGGGTTGGGACTTGGGTCGGAATAAACTCTACCATGATAGTAAAAACATTGCCTCTGGGATCACGTATCCAGCTTTACTCAAACCCGATGAGAACTTTGTCGTGCCAGATTCATTCCAGGGTACGTGACTTTACTGATGGTAATTAAAATATGTAAATTTATGACATTTGAATGTTTTCATTCCAGTTGTCCTGGACATGGATGAAGGGACCTTGGCATTTGTGGTTGATGGTCAGTATCTCGGCGTGGCATTTCGCGGTATGAAAGGCAAAAAGTTATTTCCCATTGTGTCTGCCGTCTGGGGTCATTGTGAAATCACGATGAAATACATCGGTGGATTGGACCGTAAGTTCAAGTTCCAGTGAGCTTTAGCCAGCAAGCCCCTGGAAATGTAAATGAAGGCCATAGGGATAATTAATTGACAAATTGATTTTTCATGCAGCTGAGCCTCTCCCATTGATCTTTTTGTGTCGTCGGACGATACGACAGTGTATCACCCGTGACCGACTCCACCGGATACCAGAACTGGATCTCCCACCGGCAATAAGGGAGTATCTCCAGTACAAGTAAGTGAGTGTACGAAAAATACAAAAATAAACCATTTTTCAGAACTTTCCTAATTCAATTGTGTTTTTAGAGAGAGAAGGTAACCTTGTCATTTGGCCTCATTGACGTTTGACATCGTCCGCATTCACGCAGCAGCATCATTATAAACCTCGTTCTCCTGGAGCCACCGGACAGTTACGTTTAAGGAATTTTACAAAAACCCAAAAAAAAAAGAAGAGGAGTCCATTTTGCTCATTATAATTTACAAATGCCCATGTTTCCCGTTTTGTTTAACGTGCAAACTTCCCTTCTTTTTGTTTAGACAATGGAAAAACTTTTCCAGAGAAAAGCCTTTGTGCCGTTTTTTAAGAATGACTTACTAAATGCTAAAAATCTTAAGATTGACGACTTTTTAGGAAGAAGGTTAATTAACTAATTACATTTCAATTTAGTGAGAAAAAACCACAAAGTTTCTTCCAAAACCCAGCTAAAATGATCCCATTTCACTCCTTCCGATTCCATTTTAATTTCCCTTTTTTTAGAGCTCACTCGGTTTTCTAATGGGGATTTTGATGTGTAAATAAATGTCAGACACAGTAGACTATCCACTAAAAAAGGTCAGAAGGTCACTTGGTGGTGAGGAATGTAAAGTATAACGTTAAGTTGAACTTTCTCCCATTTCCCCACAAACTGGGTTCCTTTCTCTCTCATAAACCAAAGAAAAGTTTAAATCCAAATCACAATTACTTAAAATTAAAACTGCCAATTTGACACACGAAAAGTTAACCTCGATCTCGTTTCTCCATTACGACGAAATTAGAATTAGATTTTAGACTTTTAATCAAATACTGGCAAGTTGTGATTTGGATTTGGACATCCCTTCCTTGTTGCGCATTGGCGTAGCACTTTTCTTCACCCCTTGACCTTCCATGTTCTACTTAAGTGCGACTGCCTTTTTGGAGAGGACACGGGATAGGAAGGACTTGAGATTTTTCTAATTATAATTTTAACTCTTCCTTCGCCAATCAATCTGTGTCAGGAACTAATGATAATGATTTTTTGACAAAATTATAATAAATCGAAACCAAAAATTGTCATAATGAAAGGGACTGAATTCTAATTAGAAGGTTGTACTGTATTTGGAAGTGTATGCTTGACCCAGAGGGGATTTCAAAATTGACATGAACCGAGGAACGTCAGCGGGTGGCAGATTCGGACATTTGGCAAAGAGCTGGTCACAGTCGAGCCCACTCCGTCCTGATTTGGATGCGGAGGATACGTCCTTATCAATCGTCGAGCCTTTAGGCGACACGTCTAGCAACATCTTAGAGATGGCTTCACTAGATACAAAATAAGCTAGTGAAAGGTCACTTCAAATGACTAACACGACTTACGAGAGCATTGACCCGAGGTAGCGGCCTTCAGGTCCAATTTCCTGGACAAGGATCTTGTTTGCTCGGCATATCTCGTGGATCGTGCAGTTTGGAGGGATGTAACCATCTCGAGCTTGACCAACTCGGATCTATAGTGACACAAAAGTTGACATCAGTTGACCTTTAATTCCTGATGTCACAAGAATTATTGAAAAATAGATTCAGTGGTGTTATTACCATAACTGGAAGCATGAGCCTTGTGATTTTGTGCTGAAGGAGACTTCGTTCGTCTTCTTCGTCGTCCCTTTTGGTCCTTCTTCCTGGAACAGGGGCGACAGTAGTCAGTGCCCGAAAGAACCTATACATAATTGTTGTCATTAATTGTTCTCATTTGCATTAATTGGAGTTGATGTTTGAGACATGGGATTGGAAGGGACCCTTTCTGCTCACCACTTACCGCTGTTAGGAATGAAATCAAGCCGAGCGTTCCTGTAAAAAAGAGAAAGTGGGGAGTGAAAGTGAGGGAGTTGATTGGTGTGGGCGGGTAGTGAAGATCGTACCGAGGAGTCCGAGAGCGGAGTTGCAGTCTTTCTTGTGCCTGAAATCAGCGATAAGGCTTGTAAATGGAGTGGGTGGGAGGAGAGAGAGGTGGCCGTGTCAGTTGGACCCGGAGTGGGCGAGTCGATCTGCACACGGACTGGATCTCTCTCTGTGGGAACTCCTTTGGGAGGAAGCGGTGACTTGTGGGCCCTGACTCCTCTCCTTCCGTTCTACCCACCCGAATCCCATGTCTCAACATCAGGAAAGTATACAACGCACCGAGGCTACCCGCATTACAACTCTCGGGGAGAAGAACCCTTCGGGAAGAGAAAGCTCTAAATGCTTCCTCGGTGGTGCTAAATGGGGGAGAGAAAAGTAAAAGTTTACGCACAGCTTCGATGATGGAGAGAAGAGTCAGGAAACCCAGCAAACCCACCGCAGAGGAATTAACGTATCCTCTAATCCACAAAAACAGAAAAGTTATAAAATTATAAAGTTATTAGTTGAAAATACTCTGGAAAACTTCCTCCAGTCGCTTCTGGAGTGGAACTCAAAGTGTCAGACTCACCCTCCCCCATGGCCTGGAAAGTTAATTCCAAAATGGAAATAAAGTTTCTCAGAAGAAATCGAATTTCAATTGATTGCTTTCTAACCATATCCCCCTCCTCCTCCGTGACCTCCGCTATGGCCGCCTCCTAATGACAAATAAAAGTGATTGGTGAATATACTAATTGGAATCTAATGCATATTTACCATATCCTTTCCCACCATGACCACCGCTATGACCGCCTCCGCTACAATTTAGAATTGAATTAAAAATTAATAAACCCTAAAGCAAAAGTAAAGTTTCCAACCCGTGGCCGTAACCTCCGGCGGATGCAAAGTTCCCAAAGTCCGTGGTGTCTGGAATTCATTGTTGAAAATGAATGTTCAATTAGTTTTAAAAATGTTCTGCTAACCTCCATAGCCGTATTCAGAAGCAGATGGAAGGAGATTGGAATTGTACTGGCGATGTTTCCGTTCGTCCAGTGGACCTGTAAGAAAGGGAACGCCGTTAGCAAATTAAATTGTTTTCATAAAAGCAGGCTATCAGAATTGAATTAAGTTAGAGGATACCACTTGAACTTGTCCAAGGTTGACTTACTTTGTGATTTGTAAAAGTTATTTCTAGAGTCGAATGAAAGTTGAGTGTCTTCGTGACCTTGACTTTGAGCTGCTTCCCCTGTGCTCGAAGTCGGAAGCGGAGAGAGAGCAGAGAAACTATTCAAGTCCACTGTCCTTGAGCCGCTTGCACCCGAAAATTGAAACAAAATTTGAGCCACTACTAGCAAAAGTGACATCTGAGAACGTTGACGTTGCGCCATTTTACTCCTAATGTCGCCGCGTCAACTTTGGACTAACAGGTTCAATCTAGGGTCCCGGAACCTTTTATAACCACCACACGCAGAAACAGTTCCGCACTCTTTCACGCCCAATTGAAAGACGGAAGTAATGAAATCCAAGCAATACTTCTGGCTACCAACAATAGGAGCCACGTAGCTGGTTCCATTTAAAATGTCACCGTGGGAAAGAACCGAAATGAAGCAAGATGATGATGACCCGCCCTCATCCACCTGCTGCTGCCGGAGACAATGAACTCCTTTCAGAAAGGATTAATGTTCTAATTTTATGACATAATGTTGTCACAGGCCGGTGGCTTCTGTGCGACAGGTTGACATTCAGTCCTGTCACTTGATGACAACGGAAGTCCCTCCGTGCCACCACCACACACCGTTGGAGTACAATCCTTTCATATTAATTTCAATTTTATATGGTTTGTGGATTTGGAATTGTGGATAGGTTCACGGGCGTCGTTTCCGCATCCATCAAACTTGTCAGGGTTTACTTTTTCTTCACAGAGGACCGACTTTTTGATGAACCTCCTGGGGAAGGATTCACATTCTTCGGCGAATGTGCGTTAGCTGGGACTTTAGAGCCTTTCCCGATTGTGAACAAATGCGGATCCATCATAACTGTGGACACTTGCTGGGATTTCCGACCTTTCCCACCCTTGCCTGGTAAGGAATCATTTTTATAGGAATGGCTTCATGGATTTGAAACTTTTGCTTACCCGATGATGCCAGAATGGGCGCTGTGGGTGGAGGATTGTAACTATCAGGAATAGTATGATTGATGCTTGGAGGTGGTGATGAAGATAAGAAACCGGAAGTGACCAATTCCACACCTCCGTTCTTCAACTTACTCTAGAGAGATTCAATCATTGAACCTTCAAGCCCTGATCGTTTTGAGTTTTGAGAAGCGCTAACCTTTTCCTTGAGTTCTGCGAATGAGCAGTACCCGCCTGGCTGAGAGCCTTCACTGAGCAGTGACTTCCTCAACGGCGGTGGACCGGACGAGTGCCTGCTCGCTGGAAGACAACTTTGACCTTGGAGTCTAACCTCCTCGAAATTCTCTTTGAGCTCCGCCACTTGTCGCTGAAGCTCCTGCCTCTCTTCGCAACCCTCTCGAATCTAATTAAAGTAAATGTTAAAGCAATTTAACTTAGTGTAGGTCCAAGCATATCCTTACAATTTCATGAAGACTTTCCATTTCTGCTGATTTTTCTTGGTATAAAAGTTCCACTTCGACCTTCGACTGACACACTGTATCCAACTCAGTTTGCTTCTGCTCGTACTTCCCTTTCCAACTGGTCACCTGGAATAAAACTGGGATAAACTGCAGTCCGAAATTACAATCTTTAGTTACCTGCTCATTGAGCGATTTTCGATATGCTTCCCACGCCTCTTTGCTCTTGTCATATTTTTCCCGAAGGCTTGTCACTTCCTTCTGAAGCAGTTCTTCATGGGTCTTCACAGAGGCGAGCGTCTTTTCATAGTTCGATCGGAGTGCGTCCAGTTGTTCTGTGAGGGATGATTGATGGCGACCCCAGCGCTCTTCCCAGCGACGCTCAACTTCCTGCCTCTCCTGTTCATAAATAACCATATTTATAATCTTCACTGATGTAGTTGAAGCGATTCTTACCAGAAGACTCGATGCCAAGCAGGAGTCAGCCCGTTCCTTCTCCATCGCTGTCTCTCTTTGGGCTTCTGCCAGCTTCTCGTGAAACTCGGCACGAACTTTCTCTGATTGGATTTGATGTTCGTTTATTTGCTTCTTGAGGCTTCCTAATGTCATCTGAAGTCGATCGACTAACTTCTGATCCACAGACTACAAAACACAGACCGTTTTAGAATTCGCCCACTAAGCACTAAGCTGAAGTTGTCATAACCGTTTTCAAAATCTTGTTTTGCTCATCAGCGGCATGAAGTCGATTGCCCATTTCCTTGCCGAATGCCCGGAGTCTTTCATTTTCCGTCCGGAGACCTTTTAACTGGGCTTCAGCGTTTTCATTCGTCACAAGCGACTCTTCGTACTGAACTCGTAGGCTACTCATCTCCTCATGGAGATTGTCATTGTCAATCTGGAAGGACACAAGGTTAATGTCACCAAAACCCGTCCATGTTTTGATTTACTTTCAGCTTGTCCAGTGTTTCCCGAAGATTCCTATGGAGCTCTTGGCTATTGCCAAAATCCGCAGTTAAATTCCGGATTTTTTCCATGAGCGTGATATTCTCTCGACGCAGGTCGTGAACTTCGACAGCATTCAGAAGAAGCTACTTCTGGAAAAGAAAATAAACGCTTCAACTTTCTTACAGTTACTCGTCGGAATATGATTGACATTCGCTCTTTTGAAGGATTTACTTCTATTCCCCGAAGCAGCTCCAGGACGACTCCCGCTTCTGGTTTTGGTTATTTCCGGTCCAGAATCACTCTCGTCTTTGGCTACATGACGGAAGATGCACAACGTTTTCAACCATGGACAACGCTTATGAGCTTTTGCTTTACCTGACGCTGTCGCCACTGCTTCACTCAATCGCTTGAGTAGAGTGGCTGTCTCCCTTCCCAGCGTTTTGATTCTTGGCAATAAGGCGATTGACCTCTTCAAGTCTACTGATCAAAGCGTCTGTTTCCGGTCTGTCTTTGAAGTCAGGGTTAAGAATGATTTTGCGAATCGCTGATTCCAGAAGTTGCATCTTGTCCTGTATTAGCACGGTTTGAGGATTTCCATCGGAACTTCGTTTCTCACTACTGTCATAGCTGCAAATCATAGCTTTGTTAAAAAATTCCAGTTTTGCCAAGTCCAATTGGTTTACATTTCGATTGTTTTCATGTTTTCTATTTGCTCTTCCAGCCCCCTGCAGCGTCCTTTCATCCACTGGACTTCCTCAACATACTTCATGAGCTCGTCGTGATGTGTTTGACGAAGGTTCCCAATGACCTCTTTCAAGTGTAAGTTCTCACTCACGGTCTCCTTCTGCTGGAGAAGCCGCTCGTTCTGCTCCTTCACGGTGCCTTTGAGCGTCTGTGAAAAATAAATGATGAAATAAATGCATCATTTGACATTGTGACTGAAAGGACTTACGCGTAGCTCCGCCATTGCAAGATAGGAGACTCCGCAGTAGTGACAGACAGGCTTGTCCGGTGCCATTCCACCCATGACATGGCGCCTAAGCCCTTGCTTCACTTTAGAAATGGAAGGAATTGGAGGACCCCCCATGGCAGTGTAGCGAGTCCCCTTTCCCGGCCCCGGCATTGCTGATTGGCTGATAGAACTCCGGGAGGAAATGGTACTTGAACTGGGACTCATGTAGAGCCCAGGACTCCCACCCACGCCACGCCCTTTGGAAAAATCCAAACTAATCTGATGCTTTTTCATTATAATTATTCCCTAATTGGTCAGCAAAGTCCAAGCAAATGCTAAAATAACTTTGGTCCACTCCAGCTCCAAAGGTTCACTGTGGACACTGTGCCACTGGAGCGAGATTGTACTGGATACAATCGGAGTCCGCCTGTGTTGCCAATGGCAACTAAATCACATGCACTCAGGCGTTAAAAGCTTTTAATTAGGAGTATGGGTTGCATTGTGCATAATTAATTATGGGATGATTATATAATTTAAATGTGGAATAGAATTTTTACGAGTACAAGCATGTTGTCGTCATCACTCTTCCTCATCCTCGACGAGGCACCAGTCAGCAGACTCTGTCGGATCTGTCGAACTATCGGACGAACTACGTCGCTCCAGCTCCTTTTGTCGCCGCTTCTCTTTCTTACTGATTTTATTCCCTTTACGGGGTGGTGGAGGGAGTGTCGCTTCTTCCTCAACATCTTCTGCAGTTTGCTCGGGAGCGGCGACTTCAGAAGGTTGAGGCTCTGCTGGTTCTTCTTCAGCTTCGTCATCTTTCTTCTCACGGCTTTTCTTGACGATGTCAGCCAAATACTTGAACCTCTGCATACATTCCTCCTGCAAAAGAAAAAACTGTGTAGTAATTCTGAATCAAGAAGGAGTTGTAATTCTTGTACTTTTGTCCTCCCTGGAACAGCGCTAGAAATCTTCTCCCACCGTTCTGAAACCCCTTTGGAATACGTTTGGAGCGCATTTTCCAGCGCCTTCTGCTCTTCAGCGCTCCAGTTTTCAACACTTAGACGATCTACAATGTCACCCTTCCCACCCTTTGTCTTCACCTTCACTTTCAATTGTGAAGCACTAGCACCCTCTTCTCGCTCCTCTTCGTTTGACTTGTTTGCTAATCTATCCAGTACCTACAAATGCAAATGTTTGATAAAATAATTGAAAAGTTGGTAAAAATGGTTACCGTTTTGGCCATGAGTGTGACTTCTGGAACAGGCCGATTAAGAAGGGAAGCGATTGTTTCCCATCTCTTCGGCGTTCCTCCTGGGAATCTAGAGCAGAGCTTGATGAGCTCGCCAATATCATCGTCCGTCCATAGTCCACCGGATACCACTGGCTTAGCAGAAGTATCTTGGGTCTGCTGTGAAGCCGACTCTGCCTTCCACGAAGCACTAGTTCCAGCTTCACCTTCTTCTTTTTCAGGGACTGCAAAGGTCTTTCGCTTCCTGGGTTTCTTTGGCTCTTCCGCTTGAAGGCGATCACGCTCCGCTTCTTCAGCGGCTAGTCGAAGCTCTTCTTCCTCTGCAGCTTTTTCTTCTTTCCATTGGCGGAATAACTGGATCACATCAAATGGGAATTGGATCACCATGTACTTGCAGAATCGAATTATCTGCACCGGAGCTATGTCCCACAAACTGAAATGCAAAACGTTGTTCAATTAATTTCAAAATAGTTTTTAAGTATAACTCATCCAACGACTAGGTTCCAAATAATAAGTAACGGTCACCTTGGCTTTGGAAGTAATTCATCAATTTTGGCCATGACATCCTCCTGCTTCTTTCCTTCCTTTTGCGCTTTCCGAGTCCGCTGCGTCCGCCTGATTTCTGCATCAACTCGCTCTTTCTAAAAGATCAGCCAATTTATTTAAAAATTCATTCATTCCGTTCATTCCAGCTTACAATTGAAATCCTCTTTTCCCAGTATGAAGCCCATCCAGCAAGGTACTGGCCTACTGAAATGATTACTAGAACAATGACCACCACTTGCCAAAGTGATAGTTTCCTGTATCGACGGTAGTAGTAAATTGGCTGTCGCCAGTTAGGTAGTCCCTCCTGTAGTACTGTATGATATGCTTCTCGTGTTTCAGCATCTTTCAACGTCTCATAAATCCCGACTAACTGAAAACCAAAAGGACAAGGTCATGCCACTAGCCACTTCAGCCATTATAAGAAGCAGTACCTGTCTAAACTTTGTTTGTGCATCCGGTTCTGGATTTTTGTCTGGATGGAGTTTCACCGATAGCCTCCTGTAAGCCTGCTTGATTTCCTTCGACGTCGCTTCCTAGTTTATCAGAAAACGGTTCCAAATTGATGAGTTTACTCAGTTAATTTTTGAAGTTGATGGCGAATGCGACGATTGCATTGGGACTTAGTACCTGTGATATGCCGAGGACTTCGTAAAAATTTTGTCCTACTTCTTCTACCAAATCGAACATTTCTAAATCTGAGTTTTCCCATGACCTCGCGAGGTCAATAGCGTTCACTAGTAGTACCAGAACCAGCGTCCTTCCACAAAAACCTAATGGAGATTTAGTATACATTTTCTCTAAAAATACTAATTTCCAGATTGTCTCTGGTGGTGGAGGTGGATGTTATGAAACCAGTGAATTCTGCGTAGAATTCCAAATGACGAAGTCACTGCACTTGAATTTAATTAAATTAGCCAGTGATGGAAGAGATTGAAACATCTGTTCCTCGATGAGTTGGATTTTTGCATGAGTTCTGCATTCCCTCTGCCGCCATTCGCGCTGCTGCTGAAACATACCGATGACCTCGTCTAAAAATGAATGGACCATTTGTGACCTCAGATGAGGAAGGTTGTGGAAATAAGTTTTATTTGTCACTTCAATTGTGAATTGATTTTGGATTGTAATTGGTCCTCTCTGTTTAAGGTTTATGTCCATATATCCTGCAAATATCGCTTGGATGAAACCAAATTCCCAATAGATTCTGTTGCTTCCTTTTCCGACAGCCCTGGAAAGGAAGTGTTAATTGATTTAATAAATGTTACATTAGATTCTAACCTTTTACACTTTGTACAAGGGCAATTAGCCTTTCACGAACACATTTGGCCATGTTCTTTGCATCACCGCAGACGTACAAGTATCCAGCCTGGTCCAGAAGCGTCGAAACGACAGAGTCTTGATCTTTTTCCATCAAATCCTATTTTCAAGACAATGTAATTTAATTTATCTAATTTTAGGCTGAAATTGTACTTCTGTGAAGCCCTTACTTGAACGTATTTGGCACCGCCTTCTTGATCAGGGTCACGACTGAATGCGACAGATAACTTGCTCAAAACTTTTTGATCATGGTCGTTTGATTCTAGAATGTGTCGATAAATAAAATCCTTTTCCTTGTTTCTGCATCCAAAGTAGAGTGTCAGCGGTCCTACTTGTTGACCGTTCTTTCCCTGGTGTCGACGGTGTTCAATGAAACCTGTACAAAAGATCAAAATCGCACAAAATGTTTAAGAATTCGAGAAAACTAACCGATAAATGGTGCTACACCGGTTCCAGGACCGACCATAATGATCGGTGCTTTTAAATCCTCTGGAAGACGGAAGAAGTGGTTCTTTCTTCGGTAGAAAATAACACGTGTGGCTGGAGTATTTGGTCCATCGATTGAAAGAGTGCGGAAGGATTCTGACAGAAAATCTACAGAAGAGTCTAAAAGCCCTGTTTCTTTGGCCATTTGAGACAACCAGCCTGTGCATAGTCCAAGTCTTGAGTACATTCTGCCATCAGCTTCAGGGATTTGGATGATATTGAAGGCCACGGTGAAGGAAGTCTTGGAAGTGTATGGAGACGAAGCAATGGAATATGCCCTTGGAATGAGTCTTGGAAGGTGTTCTAGAAGAGACTCCACCCGGGGATGACAAGAAGGGTACTTGAGGAGTAGGTCAAGAATAGACAACGATGCAAAACGAATGGTTGCTTCATACTTGGCTCCACCTTCTTTGCTGCAGAGTTCGAGCAATGCTGCTTTCTCTTCGGGATCTTCAGTTGCCTCTGCCAGAAGACGAACGTATGCCTGCAAAGGTTAAACGCCGTTTAGTAAAGTTCCATTTCAAAACTTGACTTTCCACCTTTTTAGGCCCAGTTCGAATATCCACATAGTGAGTCAGCAGATCTCGAAGTGTCGATTTCCGTGGAAGATGAACCCCAATTTTACCTTTAGCACCTGCCTTCAAAGCTAGTTGAACCACTTCATCTGCCTTGTCCTTGACATTCAACCTCTCGAGAAGATTGTTTACTTCCAAAGATGGATTGGGACAGACGATTCCAATGGCATCACCAGGCTCAAAGTTGAATTCCTGGCTCTCCTAAGAACGATTTTAAAAGTTCAAATTATGAGTTTATTCCTCAAAAGTTGTACCTCTGGAAGACCCAGCGTCACTTGGATCGTAGTTTTCACAGCACCGGGTTGAGTTAGAATTTCGGCTTTGGATAACACAGCGACCATCGGCTCGCCATCAATGCTCGGGTATGGAGCCGGAGGCGAAACCAGATCGACTTTAGGTTTTGGTTCTTCGTCAGAGGCACTAGAGGTAAGCTCGATAATGGGTTGAGGACAAGCCGGAAGGGTGAGGCTAGGTACTGCTGCCGCAGTTGCAGCCATTTCACGATGTTGTAATCTCGGACTTTTCGGTGGTGTCAACTTTATAATATGGTCACCAGAGCCCAGAGTGTCAGTTACGCCAATTGCAGTCTGAATCGCAGGCCAAAGCTCGTCGATCCAGTCTTCAATCGTATGTTCCAATCTACGAAATTAGAAGAGAACAATCAGAAACTGTTTCAGGATTAATACTTTCAAGACCTCACCCAACAGCGTCGTCAGCCCAAGCCGGGGGATAAAAAAGAGTTGCTCCGAGGTCTTGGAATCTTTTATGAACAGTCTTCCCACAGTTACAAAAATTGTCTAAAAAGTACAGCAGCAATTAAAACCAGTTGGTCAACTAAAGGGAAAGAAAACTCACTGAAGTTTGTATCCCCAAGCCCTGCAATAAAAATAAAATCATTAACCATCTCATCTTTACACAATTGGTAACGAGTTAATTCACCTAGAATTGAGTATCTAACGGTGTGAAGGGTCTTAGCATCGAGATTCTTTCTTCGTAACTTCCTCAGGAACTTGTCTGCGTTTTCAGGTGGTTCTCCGTCTCCAGTGGTGGAAGTCACGATCACAATCGGGAGCTCAATTTTCCTCAGTTCCTCCTGCGAAGAAACAGAAATTAAGAACATGACCTCCATTGATGAATCCTTCCAGTGTGATTATGATTGCTGCTTACAATGTCTTTAACTTGGTTCAGAGGAAAGGCTGCAGTAGTCAAGTCATGCTCAATGGCCGTATCAGCGAGCCCTTCAGCAATTGACTTGGCTTGACCTAGCTGACTCCCATACAGGATGACAAAGGACAGATCTGTCAACCCAGTCAAACCAGACTTCACCTCTAGGAAGGAGAAATCGTTAATCAGGAATCAATTAACTGATGAGTTAATTACTGAAGTGAGATGAATAAGGGATTATCAGAATCAGCAAGTCCCAGAGAATGAAAGGTAACGTTACAACGCCAGAAATAAAACCAAGCAACAATGTTACCGGCCCGTAGCGAGAAACGTCAGATTCCATTGACTTGTGAACGATTACAAATTGTAGTCGTAGTTTAATTAATCGTGTCAATCGTTAACTCAAGGTTTAAGCAGTAATCATCACACCACTTACTTCCACATGGGATTACTTTACCTGTTTTCTTCATAATCCACAGAGGAGTACAATTTCCGGTAGAAAGACACAAAAACCATTGACGTTTTAAGGTCCTTGTGAATTAAAATTAACCAGTTTTTCCTAATAAACTTTCAGTTACAAAGCCCCCAGTAGGATGGAGAAATGCGTGTGAAAACTGCACAAGAAAATCACATGTTGGACTCAAAATTGGCAGAGGTGTTTCGGTGTCTCAAGCCAAGTGGAATCCCGAATCCGAATTCGGTGGACAACAGCAAATCCTGACATTGGAAGATAATTGATTAACAACTTAAGGTTAATTAATCCCAAGCATATGGTAAAAGTTTACAATGAAAGTTTTAGACCAGGTAGGTCACTGAATCCATGGAGAATGGATGCCACCTACCGTGAAGTTGAGACATCGGAGACAAAGGAATGTCGCCATGACCAGTACGCTTGCGCAGAACCGTTCAGTGACAAGGTTACTCTGCTAACTACCTTTATGCTTTTAGAGTTGGTCATGAGGTCAGTTTTGAAGTTAAACTATTACCTATGGGTTTTACATATGTAAATAAATTGGACCAACTGCAAGAGTATAAATTGTAATGAAATGTAGTTTATTCTGAAGAAAATATTGAATTAATTTAATCAAGTAATGAGTAAATGAATCTCAGAATAAATACAACGAGGAATTTGATTGAAGTGAATAAGAAAGGCTTAATTAATTTGTAGCTGAAGGTAATTGAATAGAATTGATTGGCTTAATTTAGGCTAAGGGATGAGAAGATGAGCAATGCATGCAATTGAATTGATTGTGCATGACATTGCAAATTAATTAATTTTCTTTGCCTTATGAACTGGATCTGAGGGATGCATCAGTGGTCTTGGGCACCAAATGTCTCCAGGAAAGCCATCAGCTTGACATCCCATTCGTCCTCGACTTCTGGACTTAGGATGACGACATCCTCCGGTTCGTAGTTCCGGGTGGGGAAAAGACTGCCATGGAACCACG
>VNWY01000279.1:0-56856 GCA_009869845.1 Pseudachorutes palmiensis
TACTCGCAGTAAATTACACGCATGGAACGCACAGAGGCAAATTCCGCATTTTGATTAAATCAAATTGGAATTGCTTCATACTCACAGATGCTTTGTGCGTGCGTGCGTGTGGCCTTCTTCAAAATTTCAAAAATGAAATTGCAATGGGGGTGACAATCACAAGGGATTAGAAAGTCAAAAGAATATTTTGGATTTTTCAATTGCTTAGAGCACAATGACAGCAAAAGATGCGTTCACGTGGCCCTTAGGAGGAAAGGGCCACCGGAAATAACCCACCTGAGGCAGGTGCTGGTGTTCGACCTTTTCGCAAGGAAGCGGCGACATACGGTGAACGAGTTTCAGCTTTACAACATCAAGATTCAGGAAGCCAACCACCACCATCACGTCAGCAAGCGTCGGCGACATGGCATTCATTTGATCAATATCAAGTGAACTTCGTTTCTGGAAAAAACTAAGCTGAAAATGAAGAATTTACGCACTGGTTCTGAAACTTCAAAAATAGGAATAGGGTTGATCCTTTTCTAGAAATTCCAAGCGGCGTTTTACACAAATAGAATTTTCATTTTTCACCTTTGCTTAAACAGGAAGTGATAGAGTTCTTAAATTGAATAAACTATGGTGAAAGCACAAATAAATGCAAAAGAATTTAGCGCAATGGGCTCCTGGACTAATTTTTAGAACCACTATGGTAAATCCCGGAGTTTGTTTATTTTCTAGTTTCATGTTTTTGAAAAAAATATTGCCAGTTTCTGAAGATTTCTTTTGGCTTTTTCAGATCAGAGGTTCTAGAGTTATAATTGGACAGTTGATCGATTCTAAAAAGTAAATAAAAGAAAGTACTGACAAAGATTCATTCGTTTTTGGACGAATTCCCAAGAAATTGTTGAAGCACTTCGGCACAAGGTGAAGCAAACTTAAGTAAAGCCTTTTTTAACACAAGTTAGTTAGATAGCCTTTTTATTTCAGCGACATTCCCAGCCCCATTGAGCTCTACTTTCCATCCAACTGGAAACTAAAGTGATGGCGTCAGAAGGAAATGGATCGAATATTGAAGAACGACGCGGCGGCAGCTATGGAAGCGGTTCCAGTTACAACAGCTACAGCGGCGGTTCGAGTTACAACAGCTACAGCGGCGGTTCCAGCTACAGCGGTAGTACTACACGCGCGGGCTATATTTGGGGACTGCCTGTGCTAGGATTCGTCATTCTAGTGATTTTTCTCTCTCTTGGTGTCCCTCTCCTCTGCTACTATGTCGGCCGCTGTTGCTGCTGGTGTTGCTGGTATTGCATGCACGGTGATAAAAAGCGAGCTAACGACCGCTTCAATGCAGTCGGGAATTCTCCAGGAGGACCACCGCAAGCACCTCCAGTTCCACCAGCCCTAATGCCCGAAGTTTAGCAAAACGCTTCAATCCATTCTGAATCAAGAGCAATCTCAAACACTTCCTAGTCGAAACCTGATGCTTACTTTACACCTCTTGAAGTTGAATCTTCTCCATATCAATCGATCTCTCGTGAAATTAAATCAACTGTGTCATGATCTCTGGACCCATTCGTGAATTGCTTATTTTTCTGCTCATGTTTATTAGTGGATTAGAGGGAACCGATCAATGGATGCCGTCGTCGTTATCTCTTAAATGTAATTACAATTGGATAAAATCTTTGGTAACATGGACAAATCTTTTGGCAGTTGCCGTCTTAATTCACACGCGATCCACTTAATGCAAAAAGCCAGGTGGATGCTTGATGTCAATTTCATTGGGAACGCCTTCTCCTCCTTGGAATTAAACGGAAGAAGATTTCATGGCACACGCAAAATCCCATTTCCATTTGCATTCAGCTGCAGCAGAAGTAAGACTAAGGGCCCATCTTGGAGTTTGGGAACTTGCTCAAAGGCTCCTAGCAGAGTCCACTCGCTTTTCTGCATTTCTGCATGCAATCCCTTTGTCTAATCTAGCACTGCCTTTCTTCATTTTTCAAAACACTCTTGAGCATCTGGATGTGCATGGAAGAGTGTAAACAATTCGAGGATGTGATAAACGAAACACCCATTAATCAACGCATCAACTTTTTCAGCTTGGAGCGATATGCACTTGAGCGTATGCAAAAGCAAGTGCATCCGAATCCTTTTCCGAATGCAAAGGAATTGCTTGGCAATGGACACCGGCAATCTAAAGACAAGCTCAGCCACGACATTCTGGAAACTGTCAAGGATTTTTTCGTCCTGGAATCGCTTAATCCTTTCTCAGCTGGATAAGGAGTCTCGACTGCTGACAATTAACGACATTAACACTCCAGGAAGGAGTGAGATTGTAAAAACAACAAGGCTTCGAAGACATAAAATCAGTCACACCCCGATTCTCCTGACTCAGTTGCTCAAGTTGACAACTTATTCCTGCATTTATTCTTGCACACCAATCACCTTTGGTCTCCACTGGAAAGCTCCACGATTCTAAAGGATCTGATTGGTCACATAATCGATTTGTTTAGTTTTCGTTTATGAGAATGTCGTGAATTGTTTACATTGAGGACATAGAAATGGAATGGTTGAAGGGGACGCCATGTTTGTGTAATTTGATTCTTGATTTGAATAATGTTTTTAGTAATATGAAGCAGCGTCAGCATTTCACCTTCTGCAAAAGTGTAATGAGACGCTGCTGGAAACAAAAGGGACTCTTCCTGGGTATTCTTTTGAGCATAGGAAGATTGAAGTTTTCTAGAATGACAATTTGTAGAATGAATTCTGATGAGCCACTGCTTGAGTGAGGGAGATGAAAGATTAGCAGCATGAGGTGATGTCATGTCGTGTCAGCTTCACTTGGAATCATCCACATGTCTTGTCCCTGTCATGTCAAGTCGTTTTATTAAGACAAAAGTCAAAGGACAAAGGAATACAATTACACAAAATTCCACAGTTTAGACAAATTATTAAACTTTGCAGGTTGAAAAACGAATCTTTCCGTAACTTTAAAATGCAATGCAAATTCGGATTTTTTGGACAGCGTGGCGTTTGACTGTGTGTCTTTTTCAAGGCGTCAGACGGCGACCGTGGGTTCTTGAAAGTAACTTCCTGAAGACTTTATCATCGCCCAGGTGCAAGCACATGCCAAGTCCTGATGAGCATCAACAGGATTCTGATCTTATTAGTCAACAAGGGCCCTCAGTGTGCAACAATGGAAGCGGAATTACTCCTTTCCCGCTTTGTCTTCTTTGGTTTCAATGCTGGAATCCCAACTACTGCACCACTGTTTCCGGCCTCAAAAACACCTTCTGTCGGAATCCCTTTTGTCTCGTTTAAACGCTTTCTTCGAAGCACTGAAAGCATTGTCTTGTGCCAAGGTGAGTCAGGAGTGCCGTTAATCGCGTGTGCATTCTTACCTATTGGGAAACCCAGTGGGAATTAAATTATTAAGATCAAAACCATAGCAAAAGGATGCTGACTCATCTGGAACCATTCACCGGAGAGGTTTCATTTTTTGGATGAAAACCGGAAAGTTTCGGGATTCCTGTAACAATGAAGTCCCGCATAAGATGTTTAATTGAGCTTAAAATCCATGACCTCCCAAAAACCACGTAATCGTTCAAAATTACACTCGAGAAGAAGGGAACATTATAATTAAATGGTGATTGAAATTATACTAAACTCAGGCCAAGGTGGCTAGGCCTTGTTTCCAATTCAAAACTAAAAACGTATAAATCAAAAATCAACTCAATTCCTTCAAATTACAGTCCAATCATCCCTTTTAATTCACAATTAAACTAAAAACTTTGCACGCGAAAGTGGCTATTTCAACTGAATGAAATTCTAAAAACCTAGAGCCATTTTTCCAGAAAATATGAACGTCGTTTTTATCATAATTTCTGAACAGGTGAAATGTTTTTTTTAGATTTAGGAGACACACCTCAATTTCCTTTTGTGAATGAGACGAAGGAGACAATAATTAGGGTGTCAGTTGATCAGGGATCAAAGGGTTCCAAGGGTCCCCCAAAGGGAAAGATTCGTCTCCTTATTACTTCCCCAGTGTTGGTTTTCTCGTAGCTAATTTCCCCAAGCTAATAATTAAATGATGAAGGAACCCTCAATAAAAAGTGTGTTCGATATGGACTTCAAGGGATCGGAAATTGTATGTACACATGGAAGGAACCCTTAATTTCCGAAAATGCACTACCATTTGATTCTCCTGAGGATCATTATGGAACCATTGAAAAGGAACATCGCTTCATCCAGCGATCCATCATCCTGTCATGTTAACAAAACCAAAACAGTTTCTGTACTGCACCGGGCAACACTTCAAGGGATCACACAGTGCCCTACTGCCAAAACCCTTGAGACCGTGTCCATCTTTTATTGCAAACCAGGAAGTCTGAATTGTTGAATTGAGTATAAGGGCCCAGGCGTTGATGAAGGACGCTATCGGTCCCAATTATCTTCCCTTTGCCTTTCATAACCTTGACGTCCACACTTTTGTGAAGGGCAGGTCAGGTTTTCTCAAGGGCCCCGACACATTTTTTCATCCGCAGGGACGTAATCTCAATCCCATCGCCGCAACGCCATCATCTCCCATCAACGTAATAAAGGGCCTCTGCGATGTAATTTTTAATAAGATGAGATACACCTTGAAAGGCTTTCGGACACCTTCCAATTCCTTCAGAAGAAGGAGATTCTAATGATCTTCAACTTCTGGCGTCTTTCCAGTATAAAATCCCAAAGGTCGAGTCTTAACTAGGAAGGGAGAGGGGCATAAGTCAAGGGAAAGCTACTCTCCCTTTCAGTAGAAGGGTTGAGCCCTTAATTCTAATGGAGGAAGAACCTCATGGTTAATTATTTTTGGACAGGAAGATAAGGTGGTTTGGTGGGACAAAGGAAAGGGCATTCAAGTCCCACCACCACCGCCGACACAAAAGAGACATCAAAGAAAATAATATGCTGACAAATTCAGTGGCACATTAAAATCACATTTAACATCTAAAGGAAGGGAAGGGAAGGGCCCTTCCAAAGTACTAATTACAAAATAAAGTCAGTGTCAAGGAAATATACAAAATACAAAATGCCCTGCCATTCGGAAAATACCAAAATTCCAGTTCGAATTTGTCCATTTACAGTCAGTTGAAGACCAGTTGTTGATAATTGAAATTGCAAAATGTTTTGGAATTGAAGGGCCCTTGTTTACAAGTACCCATGAAGAAAGGAACCGCTTTTGCTCTAGCTTGATTTGTTCATGTTTCATTGTTCTAGATTCGGAAAACAATTAACTCGTAAAATACAGAACACCCAGTTAGTGTACGCAATGCTATGCTCAAGTAGATTCAAAACAAGATCTTTTTTAAAAGTTAGGAAGTTATTCTAAGGGTCCAACCCCTTCATCTTTCCTGAAGGAAGAGACGCAAGTCGGCATTCGGTGCAGATTCCACGTGCGTCTGAAGGGCCCTCCACTGCCCCTCATTAATCTCAATCAATCTGTGTGGCTCTGGTGGTAGTGCAATGGATGATAACCCAGTTATAACGGGTCGCTTGACCTTTGACATCCCAGTCCATCCTTTCTTTCAATCCCTCAAAAGAACAATTTAAGAGGTGGGGTTTCCACTAATTAAAATCTGGGGATGACGGCTTCCTTTCAGAAAAAAAGAAAGAAAATGACATGGGCAGGGCCTTGGCCTAGTTACTTTACAACAAAAGGTCAAAGGCCAAAAAATCATCGAACTTATTACCTGCATTTCTACGTAATTTACAAATGCGAAAATGATTCTTCATTCAAGTGGCTCGGAAGTTTAGATCTTGAAGCCGCTTTCGAGCAGGATCTTGAATTAGGTCAACCTCTTTAAAATGTAACAAGATCTTCAATATTCCAAGGGCCCTTTTGTTTAATTTCATTGTCACGTACGTAAGTCCCTTTGTTTCCAGTTCATGACTTAATTTATGCTTTTAAACCAATCCTAAAGTCGTAAACCAATCCCACTACCGCTTAAGAAAGTGGGCCATTGTTCTTCACCGCTAGCAAAGACATGATGCTCAATTAACAAACAAAAATTAAAACACTGTTCATGAAGTGCTAGCTAGGAAGAACATGATCCGAAATTTGTTTTGATAAAATGGATAAGAAAAGACAACTAAAGGGTTTGTATTTCGAGAAATAAATTAAACCCCCTTAACGATGCGAGCCCTTCCCCCTCCCCTACCCTTGGACTAATAGAGTTTGACATTTTGAAAATTATTTGCATTTTAATTTTTAAAATGTTCATCATATTTTCCTTTTTTTCAAAAAGACACGCCTTCCTTCCTTTTCGTCTTGTCATTAGGTAATGGGGAAGTTGCATTAGTAACTGAGCCCTTAATTACAGGGTACTTGGTCCATCAGGTCTTGAAAAAAAGTCGAATTTTGCACTTCCTCCACCTACAAACAAGGCACTTATTAAACCTTGTGTTAACGGGATGTAAAACAAAGCTAAAATGGCTACTCAATTGGATAATTTGGAGTTATAAAATATCAAAAATTTAATAAAGTGATGCGCAAAAAGGGCTAAAAAGGTTTAAAGTTAAAAGCCCTTTCAGAGCCTTGTTTCTAGCGTCATAATTTTAGCTTTAAAGCAGGTGCTAATTAAGGGTCCCTTGAAAAGAATAAAATGAAAGTATTCTCGCTTACTTTTTGGGGCAATTCAGCATTCAGCATTCTGCAATTCTCTTCCAGTGTCCTCAGCACCTTATAAGAAAGGGTAGAAATAAGAACGATTTGCTTCGTCTTGTATTTACTACACTTTCTTACCCGTATGAAGTTCAATTGTCTTTTTTAGCTAAAGGAAATACTGAGTTAACGAAATTTCAGCGTCTGACCGTCCTGTCATGTCACCAGAGACTAACTAAAGGATCAATTTATTCAAAGATCATTTAGGATTGAGTTTCTGCTCGTAATTTTAGACCTAAAGCCATAAAGTGTAAATTGCGATGGTGTCAATGATGCTGAGATCAGCAAAAGTCGAGAAACAAAAGACGCTGATCATTGATAAATTGCAGCTGCATTGGAGTCAGGGGTTTGAAGGAATTAACCCCTTGACATCAGTAAATGGTGTGAATGACAAAGTGTCAAAACTGTCAAACTGCTCCTTATCTTAACCAATAAAATCCGGGTTATGTCTATTCTGCAGGCGTCAAGAATCCTGTGAAATCATTGGTCTAAATGTGGACATGGGCCTAAGCCCACCGGAAACGGAAATGATCTTAAACTGACATTTTACGAGGGTCTACTTTTTACTAATATTGAAAGTCACAAGATCCACGGTGGTACCTTTAAGTGTACTTTTTTACACACGCTCGGAAGCGATGGCTCGTCCCATGCATTTGGGACTTGAGAAAAATTAACTCTTAGAATAATTCCCAAGTTTATCATTTTCGGTTGCCACCTGACATTTGGTAACTGGTGGGATAAGTGGGGACTCCTGAAGCAGCTTCCGTGCCTTAAGACCAACGTTCCCATGCACACTGTGCAGAGGCCCTTAAGTCTCCATGTGTAGGCTCAGAATGAATGGAGTTTTGACTCACACGAGAAGATGGATTCACTTCCTCTTTCATCCTGAATGGAACAACCTGTTCAACCTGTTTCTAATACAAAGAACCTTTTCACAAAAACCGACGGCTGGACACTGGAGAAATTGCCATTTTACATGGGAAAATGGAACTTGACAAAGTGTCATTTCCTGTGGAACTAAGTAGCTTGACCTCCAGGTCAAAAAGGAAACAAGGAAAGTAGCTTTGCATCGACGCCGGCTAAAGACTTGAAAGTTTCAACCTCTGTAAAATCAGCTAAGAATCCACACAGTTGAACTCATCATTTTCTTGATGGATAAGAATTGTGAAGATTTCTTTCTAGATGACTTGTGATTTTTATTTTCAATTGGTAATTCAGGGTAATCTTGATGAAGAGGTAGATCAGGGTTTAACCATGAACTCCCAAGGTCTTCCCAAGCATCCAATTTGTGTATTTTTAGACCATTTTCAATTGAACATGAAGACAAATTGAGCGATAAAGTCTAGGGATTGAATAATACAATTGAAAATTGAATTGAAAAAACGAAACTCATCCACGAGCTCAGACAAAAAGGATTCGAATTATTCAGTCAACACAAAAGGAAAGTGTTCATGTTTTCTGACTTTGACACAAGGCTTCCAAAATGAAGAATAGGAGCGGACAACGGTAGCCGGGGAACAATGGACTTCACTGGAAATTGAAAGTGATTGGATGGGGATGGAGAGGAATTGAAAGACCTCCAGGACGAACAATTAACTTACTTTCCAGTACTCGAATCGTAGTTCAACTGGAGGTGTTTTTCTGGATTCGTCTTTGAATTTCTGGCTTGGAAGCTAAGAAATCCATAATTTGTGAATGTAAGATCGATGAAGCGTGGGAATCAGAATTGTTAACAATTTCATTCATTTATTAAAGACTTTTGATAACCAGAGGGTGTCAGACGAATACTAATTATCCATGGCCAATAAATTACAGGCCGAAGAGGTCTGATTGACGCAAACTTCCTTCTAAGTTGTGACAACGAGTCTTTCATGGCTCCCTTGAGCCTTGAGATTACAGTTAGGCCATAAATTATGATTAATCAGACCCCTTTGTTATAATCAACGGATCAAAGACGCATTGAACATAAGGTTCCAGGGTGCCGTTACTTTTTAGTGTGTGTTTATAAAACCTCAATTTTGCAATTCCTTATCAGTTGTCAATTTAGCAGTTGTCTTCTGTGCTCATTGAATTTATTTATTCTTCCTTGACGCGACGGGAGACACGAAGACACATTGGCTTCCCTTTCTGTCATGTCGCCGCTGCTGTTGGATGCAATTTCCCATTGTCAACCGCTGGAATTTGATGACACAACAATTCAATTAAGACTGAAAAAATTCATGGAAGTTTTTCCAGTACAGCTTAATCAAGTTTAAGCGAAATAGATGGATCCTCCTCTGCCTCTTTACCTGAAATTTGATTTGAAAACACTGAATTTCTATTCAAAGATTTCTGAATGGCGTCTTTCTTTTGCATATCAAAAACTCTGGATTTGGAAGCCATTCAAAAACTTCATTATGAAATGAAAACTTTGTTCAATTTAAACCAAGGTGTTGAGGTCAATCCCTTGGAGGTCAAATTATTCGCAAAGTATTTTTTTCCTTCTGAAAGGATCATGCGGAAGCTGGAAGTCCAACACGCGTCTTCTGACCTGCGGCTCACCTGGGAATCCCTTCAACTTGACTCTTTTTATTGACATCTGGTCAAACATGAAAGGTTAAAACAACAGCAAGGCAGATGGTCTTTGATTATTGCTCAGATCAATTTATACTGATAAGGGTACACACACTTTAATTTTTGTATTATTTTATATTCTACAAAGTAACAAAAAACATTTGGAATCTGTAACCCAAAAGTATAAAAAAACATTTCAGAAAAAGCTAGGTCCAAAACTTGATCCTGGATTTCCGCTACCGTTGAAATTCTGCTGTAATGGCGACTGAAAGGAGCTGACGCAAATATTCAAAGCAGACTGTAGCTGATGGACTTTCAGCTCCATTGTACGCTTAGCAGTGGCAAAATCATGTCGGATTTTATCCAATTCCGATTGCAAATTCTGAATCTAGAAAAAGCCAAAGCAAATCTTAAGGAATTTCAAAATTCTATTATTACTTGGAGATCCTTTTCGGAACTTTCTCTCCGACTTTCAACTTGAGCTTTGAACTCTTTCTGCTTCGCTTCTGAACCCATTTCCAGAATTTTAGTTTCAAATTCGTTCCTCATTTCGAGGATTTTGTTGATTGCTCGCTTCCCTGCACTTAGCGCTTTGTCACGCTCTGAAGTCAAGGTCTTAATGGTCTTCTCCCACTCTCCCCGTTGACCTTTCAACTCAATCTCCAACCCTTCCAATTTCTTCTTGCATGTGGACTCAACGTAGTCTTCGCAGTTGTGGTTCTTGAGGTCATTGTTGAGGTCATTGAGTTTTTCCTGGAGGTATTCAACTTCATCTTCCAACTCACGAAGCTTTTGTTCCTTTGTTGCGAGCTTGCTTTTGGCGACTTGAGCGCTATCTCCAGTCTCTCGAAGCTGGCCCTTCAACGCAGTTTCAGACTTGCGAGAATCGTCCAGTTCTGATTTAAGCTTCTGGATCGAATGGATTTGATCTTCTGATATTTTTTGAAGGATGGAGAAATTGTCATTAATGTTTTTGAAGTCAGTTCTAGAAAAGATGAAGAATCAGACAACTTGAATCTAAATGGAGCTGATTTAATTACTTTAGCTTTTTGTTGTCTTCCTCTAGTTGACTTTTAACCTCTTCAAGGGATGACATTTGAAGAGAAAACTTTTCATCCCCTTGACCAAGCTTCTTCCCCAGTTGAGCATTTTCCAATTTCAATTTCAGCATCGATTGCTGCAAGTCGTGGATCTTTTGTTTCAATTTACAAATGACTTCTTCATTCTTTGATAGCAGGGACTCTGCACTCTGGAATTGAAGGCTTCTCGCTTTCTCCGATTCTTCCGATTCCCGCTTACTTTCTTCCGCTTCCCGTTTCTTTTCTTCCAACTCACTGCGGAGTTGACCAACTGAAGCTTTCTCCGATGCTAGCGATAATTCCAATTCTTCCTTCTCTGAAATCACCTTCATTACATAGTCTTTCGTTTGGGAAAGTGCGGTATGACACGCTATCATTTTCTGATTGACATCGGCATTCTGTGATTCAAGTTCAGCCTGGAGTTTGTGAATTGAACATTCATGGAGAATCGAAGATCGCTCTTGATTCGATTCCAGTTTTGAAATCTGGCCCAGTAGCTCCTGAATCTTGGCGTCCTTGTCAAAGAGCCTGGAATGGTTGAAAATGGATTTTCTCTAGTGATTTGTCGAATTGAGAGCGTTACTTTTCATCAAGGTCTAAGCGAGTAGCGGCGAAATTTTGGCGTGCTTCTTCCAATTGAGCACATTTGGTAACCAGTTGGTCCAATTGAGAACGTAGTTTGTGCTCTTGCTTCGCGACGCTTTGATCTTTTCTAAGAAAAAATTCAGAATGTAAATTGTTAGTAAAATCCAGGTTGGAAAATAGTCCCAGGATTACAATTCGCTATCCTTCTCATCCAGCTTTCGCTTCGTTTCCAATTGTTTCAAGTCATCTTTCAACCGCTGATTTTCCTCCTTTAGAATACTGTGACGGTGGAACAGATCTTTGGCCTCATCGTCAATCTTGTCACTATTCACCTTTAGTTTTCCACAATCGTCTAAAATTCTTTCATTTTCAGCCTAAGAAAGCAGAAATGAGGATCAGGTGAAGTTTTGTTGAATGGCAATTAATTTACCTTCAGTTTCTCAACATCATTTTCCAGTTGTGTTATTTTAATGTCCTTCCGTTGTAACTCATTTTTGAGCTGAACGTTCAGACGGAGGAATTTATTTCTGGAATCCCTTTCACGCCCCAGCTCACTTTCACTCTGTGACAAAATCAAAATCTAAAAAAGGAATTTCATTTATGAGCTTTTTAGTCAATCACCTTTTCCAGGCGACTGCTCACTTTCTCCATGCACTGCTCAATTTCTTTCCGCCTCTGTTCCTCCATTGACAACATTGACTCCAAATTGGACAATTTCAATGACATCCCATTGTACGCTTCGTCTGATTTATCACCAGAGTCCATGACACCGTTGTCATTCCCACCAACCGTACTTGCTGTACTTTCCCTTTGAACTCCATTCTTCCGTAAATTCTGTGTCTGGATAATAGCTTTCTTCACAGGACGCTTTGGTTTGTCGATGGTCCCAATGACGACCTGGTCATTGACCTCCCTATCCTCAGATTCCGCAATAAACTTCTGCATGGCTGTAAGCATATGCAAATCTTGCTCTAATTTCTCCAGTCTGCTTGCAAGTGTTGTAGCCATCATTAGATTTTTAAAAGACAGCTAAAGCATCAGGTAAAGCAAAAGTATCGCCACAAGTCATCACCATTGCAGACCATTTGTTTCATTTCTTTCAATCCTACCTTTCCATAACGACGTTTCCCACAAATTCATTTGGGATTGGAAAAATTATGGTAGACTTGTCCTGAGCACGTAGTGACCTCATCAGCGATTGACAGAACTGAGTCGCTGACATCAATTCAAAAATGTATAAACGTCAATCAAACACCAAAAGACCTTCCGCAAAATCCTNCTGACATCAATTCAAAAATGTATAAACGTCAATCAAACACCAAAAGACCTTCCGCAAAATCCTTGTCGTAATACTTTTGGCCATCGAAACTGAGTCTAAAATTGAAAAACTGACGTTTCAAAATGAACAAGTTTATTTTAAAACAAATGCAGTCTATACAGAGCAGATGAAAATTCATAAAAAAACAGCATCGTACAAAGCAAAAATTACAAAATTTCATAAAAAGTAGCAAAATCCCATTTTCTAAAATGAGACAAAATAAGGCTGATTAAAATCTTGAATACGCAGAGCATCAACAGAATGCCAAAAAGCCAAATTGACGTGACCCTTTGACACACTTTCCGAAAGAGCCCTGACTGAGTGACTGTTGACCCCTTGAGGTCACAGGCCCAACCCAGAGTTCTTTAGGTTGTTTTTTGTTTATTTTTTGACCCGTGAGGGTCTCCAAAAATTGCGACAACCGAAGGTATTTCACTTCAGCTGCGCGGAGTATTGAGTTAAAGTTTTCAACTAGCAATAATCGCACCTCGGTAAAACCTCATCGGTTACGATATTGCCGCTGCGCAAAGATAAAAACAAAACCCACACACTCCCCAAGTTCAATCCAAATCACACAAATCCACACTCGCCCAGGGACACAAGGATACTCAGTACTTTCCAAATACAAGACGCACAGGAGCCATCAATACATCAAAAGATGCGGAATCCACTTTTACAAATAATGGTGTAGGTCAAAGGTCACTGGAATCATAATCGGGGTTAAATTAGAAGCTCAAATGGTTTAGAAATTGAAGGAGCATTACACTACATGGGAAATTCAAAATGAACTAAAAACCGCCAATTTTAACCAAAAGTCTCACCATGCCTCAACCTAGGAGGAAAAAGTGAAGACTGGATTTATACTCAAGGAAAACGACGATTGGCATTTTTGCCAATTTTTATTTTACAAGTTCTAGCTAAAGTTAGGTCCATCTCCTTTAGTTATGATTGGGTAAGAACAGTTCATTTTTGAAAGGTTATGTTTGATTGACAAAATTCCTTTTATTGTTTACATTTAAATGCATCATTCATATTATATTTTTAACGGTAATTAATGACACTGATTGGATTACTTTCTCCATGATTTTGGAATTTTATTCCACACCAGGTCGCATTGCTGGAGAACCCCTGAATCTTGAACCACGCTTCACAGGCTGCTTCCGGGTAATCGTTCCAACTTTGTTTCGGAAACCAGGAGGAGCTCCAACTGAAAAAAATGAATATTTAGCGATTTCGAAGATTATGAGCACTTAATCTGGTATTAGAACTGTACTATTTTTCAATTTTGCAAGTTCTGTTGAACAGCATTCAACAAATGAATCCTGAGTTCCAGAACACTTGGCTTCAATCTCGTATCCAGAAGGGCAGTTGGAAGATTGGCGACAACCACGGTCGTACAGGACTGGTGTATGGCAACTGTCGGGTGAAATTGTAGCCCCGCTGACGAGTGAAAGCGACGCCGTGAGGAATGCAAACAGTCCCAAAATGAAAAGTCGGTCCATCATGATGCTTTCTGACTTTTCCTGTCTCTCCAATTTTCTGTTCAGAAATGACAACTGTCCAGTCTCCTGTTAGTTGGTTTTAAGTCATTCCTTAACCATTAGAAAAAGTGTTAAGCAGGAAGCTAATTAGGGTTTTGTGCATTTTTGAAACACAATCTTATGCTCGGATGTTTCAATCTTTGTAAAAATCATAATTAGAAGGATGATGAATCTGATGATAAACTAATGACAATTATTCCATCACAACTTTTTCGAAAAAGGACAAACCACAATTTCCTTTGCGATTATTCCACCCAACGAAACTAATTTCGAGACTTTGTACACTTCAGATTTGACCTGATGAGTTTGAGTCATGGAATAATTGCAATTCCTACTGGATTTCTGTTCCTTGTGACTGACGGAAAAGGATTCGACATGGATGAACAAAGCCTTGGAACCTAGATCCGTCAATTCAATAACCTGATTTCAACCAATTTCAGCCATTATAAATATGCTTCCACTTCGATTTCACGAATAGATTTCGATAGATAGATCAACCTTATTCCAGGACCAAAGTCAAAGATGTTTTGCACTGGAGTTAAATTGCTGCTGCTCGCTCTGGTTGCGTTTTGCAGTGCAGAGGATAACCAGGTACATCGATCAACCCTCCAAAGCTTCAGAATGTCAACTAATTCTAACGATTTTGTTCCTTTAGGTAGCTGCTCCTCCTACAGTAATTGAAGACGGTGCACCTCCACACCCGACGGGTAAGATATTAGACAATTTTAAAGTGTGAAGTAAATTCTGTTTCTGATTTAGATGATGATGAGTACACGACAGAAGAACTTTTGCTCCTGGAATGGATCCCGTTTCCAATTAACAAGTATCGATACATCCTTCTGAATGCGAGCTCTGATGGTATGGGGTACCCAATTGAGCAAGGACAAGCACCACTGGAACAACTGACGAAAGCGAAATTCCCCAAGGTCAAGTTGGCCCTTGCTTGCGTCCAAGGGGACGGTGACTTCATCTACATAGACGGGGTTGAAGTCATCAGCGTCGATGCCTTCAAGGATGACCATTACTTCCAGGAATATCAAGACATCATCTTCACAATCCACGGCTTCTCCCACAAGATCGAACTCTGGGCCCACTTCTTCCGTTTCCAGGATGCATTCTGGCCTGTCCGTGACCGATTGTCCAATGCCTTCCAGAGATACCTTGATGAAAAAATATTTGGTCCACCTGTTGAACCAAGCCATCCCATTGATCCAGTGGAGGACTTTTTCCTAGGGAATTGGAAAGATAAAGACGCCGAGGAAGCTGCAATAACTGGGGAGCAATGAAATCCCTATTTTTGATCAATCCTTTTACTAGTTTTGATTATTTTTAGAAAACTTTAATGAATCTTTTACTGTCCCAATCCTCTTTCTTTTTCATAAACAATTTGAGCCACACCTGAAATAAAACTTTGAAATTCTTCTCTCAGTGAACCCACGTCGTCTTCAATGTTAACAGCAATGTGCTTCGTTCTTTGGCTTATTCCAACAATTTTCTGAGGCCCCAGTTCCCTCATTCCTCTGAAATTATTCCCAATGATCAGGCACTGCGATGGAGACAGTCCTGAATTCGAATGGGTCAGGAAATGCATATGGAGGGCCGAAGCGTCAGAAACTTGCGACTCTTCCAGCGCCTTGTACACGATGATAATTCCATCTGCGTCCTTTTGAACTCCAGGCCAAATCGCTTTTAGTCTGAAAAGCATTCCCAGTTTTAAATTAAAAACAAAGTCAAAATATTCAAGGAATAACCTCGGGTCACCGCCTACTTCCCATAATTGGATTTCACTGTCCAGCTTCTGCTTCTTCGGGCCATTGACAGTCACTGGGAAATCCACAATTCGGACAGATCGTGTAGGGTAGTATGGGATTCGAGAACCACTGCTGCTATCAACGGCAACACTTTCCTTCCCAAGGACATTCGTCAGTGATGTCTTTCCAGCCTAAACAAAAATGGGTTTTAGCAAACATACACTTTAGATGAAGGTTTTATTTACCTGCGAAGGTCCAACAATGATTAGTTTCAGCTTCATTGCCAAGAATTCAGAATGAATTGACTTTTTGCAAAAAGATCAGCGAGTTGGCCATAAGAATTTGTTGTGAAATGGTATCCAACGATACAAGGTTGACTCTATCCCTATTTCTAAAGGCTGGAGAACAACCTCTAAGGTAAAATTGCATTATAGAGTAGGAACAATGGCATTTATTGCTGTGCGTAAAACAACAATTCAATAACAATTGAATTAAGACTTAAATTAAAATTCTTTTTACAATGGTTCACCGGGGTTTTCTTCACGTGCTGAAATTATTACAATTTCCTGCACCCTTGGCCTACCCTATAAGCTCTATTTCACTCTAAAATTGTAATTAAATAGGTAATTAAGGTAACTCAAGAAATGACGCGCAGTGATTCATCCTGATTAGCCAATTGTAATTAGCTTAGTCTCCGTTCACACCTTAGGTAGATTCCATTCTTGGGTGAAATCACAACAGTCGGGATTGTAAGCTGAAGTTTTGACTCTGTACTTTCAGAAGGCAAAAATCTAAAAAAGAAAAATTGAAATTAAATCAATTCTTTTCGGTTAATCAGGTTATCTTAAACCGGACTTACCGGAAAGTGCGGAATATTCTGGCAATTGCTGATTTGGTTTCAAGGAGTCCAAAGCGTGAGCCAATACAGTTTCTAGGACCAGCTCCTAAAAATCAGGGGACGGTTGTGAAAATGGTCTTCTCTGATTGGCTGCTGATTTTTGTATTTTACATACCGAATGGAATCCAAGCCATAGAATGGTGGCTCTTCTTATTCGTGTGATTGAATCTCTCTGGGTCGAATTCATACGGGTCTGGCCAGAGCTTTGGATCATGATGAATTTGCCAAACAGGGACATGAAGGGTGGCGTTTGGTGGTACCATGTACGGTCCAATGGCAGAAGTTTCTTCAACTTCTCTGACGACAAAGGTGACCACGGGTGGGTAAAGGCGAAGGGATTCACAAATGACTTGGTCCAGGTATGCCAAACTGCTTAATTGCTCATAAGTAGGGATTTCATCAATCTGAAACGAAAGATATATAAAAGGAATTTGTCCCAAAATGGAGTAATCCACTTTCATCTCGACTTACAGCAAATGCAGCTTGAAGTTCTTGGAACAGATGCTCTTGGACATCCTGATGCATCGTAAGAAGATAAGTCGTGTATGCCAGAGCACTCGCCGTTGTTTCAAATCCTCCGAGAACAAAGACCCAAGCATTGGCGATTATCTCTTCATCTGTCAACTGCTTGTGCTTCTCCCCATCCGCTTCAGAAGCGTCAATCATAAGCTGCAGAACGTCCAAATACTTTGGCTGTCCACCTTTCACCAATCCTTCTTTAGCTGCTTCTTCCCTTCTGAATTTGAGGACGTTGATCACATTCTCACAAATCATTGTAGTCATTTGACCCGAGACGGCAAACCTATTGATAACCATGCCCAAGATCTTCCCAACAATTGGGAAACAAACTGCCAGGAATACCAGTGGATTCAGAGCATGGGCTAAGAATCCTCTGACAGCATTTAGAAACACGTCCTTTGGATCCCGTTGGCAGTTGACTGTCATTGCCAAAGCGCATTTGCTAATGACATCGCACGTGAGGCCTTGATACAACGAGACTACATCGAATTCTGGTGTTTCCTTCATTTCATCCAAAATGCTCATGGTCACGGTGAGACTTTGTGACATGAGTGGACTCATCATCCGCATCTTGGAGCCAGAGAAAGTTGGAGTCAGGACTGAGCGGACATCTTTCCACCGTTGATCTCGTAGTCCCACAAGCGTATGAATGACTGGTTTTGTGTTCACCACGAGTCTCGGCCTGTTGATGAATTTCTGAGCACTCTTGATCAAAAAGTCTTTAATGATGTCCAGGTCGTGGATTACTACCACCGGGATCTTCCCAGAGTAGTAGCCATAGATATCCCCATACTTCCGATACCAAGAGTCTTGAACTTCCAGGAGATTCCTGCCCTTGGAGAAACGAAGCTCCCGAATATTTCCAGAAATGTAGCTTGGTTCTGGTCCTGGCATCCCAAGTCTCCTGAACATTTGAAAGTGTCGAATTCTTTTGATTACTAAAAATATAAAATAAGGAATAGCTAAAGCTCCGAAGATTCCACAGAGCGATAACGAAACCATCTTGACTTGGAAGTCCAGTGAGTCCTGAAAATAAAAACAAGGATTAATTTGGCCCTCTTTGTTCTGAATTAGCTCACAGGCTTAATTGTTTTTCACTGCCTTTGCACAAATTGTTTACAGTCTGGGTGGATAAAATCTACTGCTTCCCACATTCAGTCGGAAGAGCCGAACGCATAGGATTGCAATTTTCACAAGGTTATTATTCTCATGTTGCAAAAAAATCGAGAGTTATTTCTGTTCTAGTAAATTGACTCTTCAAGCCTTTATCAAATCAAATCAAAGTCCAGCGTATAGGAGGAACGCTTTAGCTTTGGAAAAGTAAATCAGAATGAAGACCCTTTTCCAACTTACTTGTGATTTAATTAATATTCCAAACTTGTTTAGCCAGTGCCTGCGTCAGAAGGCTGGTCAGTCGCCTTGCGTCTCGGCCCATGTCCGTAGTCTTAGTCTAATGGATCTGTACAGTATTTACAATCGCGTCTACCTCTACATCCCAACTGTTAAGATCGTTGGAAATCCCAAGCAGATTTATACTCGCTTTTTTCTTCCTTTTCAAACCCCTGGGAAAGGAGGATCGAGGATCTTCACAGATTCAAGAATTCCTTCTGGGAGAATGCGGAGAGGGTGACATTTCAATACGACGCTTCCATTGTTGAGTCATTCAGAGCCATTCCATTGGTCGTAATGTTACATAAATCAACAAAAGAAACCTTCCAGTTCCTTCTCGGGAAAACAACAAGTGTTCAGGAAGAGATTTAGGGGAAAATGCTTTGAACTTTAGAAAAGCCTAAGTGCACAAAAGATAAATCCTAACGGAAAAGGAAATTAGGCTAAAGGGTTGGATTTCCATCAAATAACCATTTTCTAGATTACTTTATTGTTTTGAGTAGGTCAGCTTTGATAAAATAAAAGGTGACCCTGACCTTTTAAGAGAAGCTAAAAACTAAAATTCAACAATGAAAAGGTTCAAAGCCACTTGAAAAAAAATGGAAGAATGCTTTAATTATGGACTTTAATTTTAATAGTTTTTGTAGCACTTCCTCCATTTTTGTGTAAAATTCTTTGGGTTATCTTTGAAATGGAGATGGTCTAGAAACTAAAAAGTTCAAGTTCAAAGGTCGTGACCTTTAATCTAAAAGTTTGCTTTGACTTTATTTTTATGCTGGAAGCCAAGCCTTGATTCACTGATTACGACTCCCTTCAAACTTGGCAGTTGTACCAAAACTAAGAATTTTTCAAAATGGAGAAGCGATTGACGCTAAACTTGGCTTTGATTGTTCTACTTTTCAACGTTGAAAATCAATTCGAAAGTGTCGGTGGGAGTTTATGTCCTGAGGAATGTGAGTGTGGCCTTGACATCCGAGGTCGGATGGAAGTATCCTGCAGGCAGGGAGCAATGACTGAAATAGCTACAATGAAAAATTCAATCATTGACTTCGGTCATTAGAATCACGCCACCGGAATCACAACCGAATCATCTCACAATTGGAAGAATCTTTAGACAATTCAGGAACCTGGAAGAACTGGAAATTGTAAGTGACGGAGACCCTTTGAACTGATTGAGGACGTTTGACTTTTGTTTCCTCCAGGTGAACTCCAACATTCCGAATATCGGAGAGCATACTTTCTGGGGCTTGCAGTCCCTTCGGGCTCTTAATTTGGCCAAGAATAACATTAGCTTGGTGATCGAATCCAATTTCAAGGGCCTCGTGTCCCTGGAAAAACTCAATCTCTCACACAACAGGATCAACTCATTGGCTTCCGCATCTTTCTCGGCACTGGTGAAATTACGTGAATTGGATTTGTCCTGGAATCAAGTGACGACATTGGTTGAACGTCTCTTTTACAATTTGAACAAGCTGGAAGCACTAGATATCAGTGGGAATCAGATCCGTGAGTTGACACCAGACGTCTTCAGAGACGTTTCGACACTCAAGAAACTACGGTGTCGAAGCTGTGGTCTCAAAACAATCAATCCACTGCTGTACACACTTATCCTTCCGGATTTGCAAGTAAGCCAAATTCTCATTAATCCTTGTGCTCCATTGGTTTCAAATTGACTCCTTAACTTTCCCTTCCAGATTCTTGACTTGGGAGCGAATGGATTTAAATATCTGGATCGTCAAGAGTTCGGGAGGTTGATTAACCTTCGAGAACTCTACCTGGATGGAAACCAACTTTCAGCCATTGTTGATGATACCTTCCGATCTCAGAATTTCCACACTCTCGTCCTCTCCTCCAATAAGATTACGAGAATAGCCCCGAACGCTTTTCAGAACTCAACCATTGGCTGGCTGGACTTGTCCGGGAACAAATTCGACACACTTGACCCCCTGATATTTAGCGACGTTATGCGTCGTAACTTGAGTCGATTGGAACTAAGTAAGAGTCCGAATCTAGAAATGACCTCACTCAGCCTCTTACTAGGAGCAAACCCTCAACTCCGAATTCTGACCCTTGCTGAAAACAAATACGATAACCTTCCGCTAAATATTTTCGAGAAGCAGGAGAACCTGGAAGTATTGAACATTTCGGGGAATCAATTGGAACACATTTCTTCTCATCAGCTCACACCGTTGAAGAGACTTCGAGTTCTCGACCTGTCAGCCAATTGGCTCAAAGGGATTGACAGCGACATTCTCGCCTACCAGTTTGAAGATCTGAGGCTCAGTGGGAACCCTTTTTCTTGTGATTTGTGCAACATCCCTTCCCTTCTAAAGTGGATCCAAACCCAACCCGTATTTACCAATGGGTGCAACGATCCACACGGTTAGTCAAATTAACGAATCACGATTAACTCAAGTTGAAAACTAATTTTCATAGGTCCATATTGTCTACGCTGCGCTTCACCGGCAGCGTTTCACGACAAGGCGCTTAATACCCTTGAGGAAACGATACTGGATTTGTGTGTAGAACCAGAGTCAACTTCAGCGTCGGGAGCTGACTACAAATTCCAGCTTCTCATTGGCTTCGGTGTTCTCCTCACCCTGGTCATTGCGCTTGTGTCAAATCGCTAAAGTATAAAAATATTAACAAATTCCACATAAATGGCAGCTAAATCGTTAGAGAGGTCATCAACCCTTGTTTCCACATTCTGGAAATATTAGTTTCAATTCCTTGTGGAATTTCCAGTACTTTGGAACATTGGATGACTAATTTATGCACAGTTTCTACGCCGTAGATGCTTTGATGATTAGGCGAACGTGAGAAATCAAAGAACAAAAAGTGACCTTCACAAGGCCAATTTAATTGGACGCTCTTAAATGGGCCATTTGGAGTAAATGGATGAGTCAAGGCTTCCGTGAGTCAGCAAATGGGGCCTGAAATTGCATAATTAACTATGAAATTAAACCAAGTATTTGAACCACGAGCATCACTGGGTTTTAATTATCTGAAGCCAAACAATAGGAGCTTAACGTTAGTCCAAGACCTGCGGAGCATAACAATTTTATACGTACGTAAAAATTGTTTTTTGGTGTTACGGGTGGTCGGCAAAAAAGAACCGACACTCCTAAAACTTGTGCCTTTTGTTCCACTTTTTCATCCATTCATGTCCCAAAAGGGTTTTTGGGAAAGGGTCGTGTTGCTGACCTTGGAAAGCTGACCTGACGCAACAGGTCAACCAACCTGTCACGCAATGGAACAAGAAACAGGTAGAAATACAAAAGAAAAAAGGGGAAATATTTCAGAGATTTTTCAAGTTTTAAAAGACCTTCACACACCACTTGAAAAATAAGGTTAATACGAAATGTTTATTTTTTTAAAGATATAACTTGTCTATAATTTTAAAAGAAGCTAAACAAGAGCTGATCCGAATACTTTAATTTTTACATTTTTACATAATTTAAGAGCTTAAGTTTTTGATAAATTAATCACGACTTGATTGATCATTGGGACAAATTGGACATTACTTGGAACCCAGTCTAAATTGGATCGCCCTTTTCTTATTTACGACCGTGTGTGCAAATATTATTTCTTAGAACACCGTTCTGTATGTATTATTTAGCACTTTTACAAATCACGGCAGGAGTTTTTAAGGTTGGCGAGGCTTAAGCGAAAATTGTTTTTCTTACGAGTTGACTTGGTAAGTAATAAGGGTGATGGCATTTTAATCGATCTTCACAGTAGAGTAAATCTTCCGGACAAAGTAGCTACTCCCGAGATATCCAACGGTGCCACACATGATACCAAGGCCAAGGCTAAACAGTGCCATATGTCCAAAATAAAAGGCCGTCTGGAACAGTCCGTACATCCTGGAAAATGGAATAGAATGAATCAATAATGAATTATTTCATTTCAACAATCGACATTTACTTTGTTTTGAAGAGAAAGTAGTAGATTGAGTAGAGGTAAACATATCCCGAAGTTGAAGCAGCAGCAAAGAAGGACGTCCATTGCCACCTGCAATTACAATTGGCTTCATTCCACTGAACTGTAACTGAGACACTGAGAAAAGTCATTACCTGTAGTCTTCTGCATTGAGCAGGAAATATGTGCACACAATTGTCACACAAACTGTCACCACCAACAAGATCAAAAAGACGAGGAGCATAAATCCGTACACGTAGTAGATTTTGTACGCCCAGAATGAGGTGAAGATGAAGTACCTGAAATACATTTGGAATAAGGATTTTTGTCATTTTGGATTATTTACAAAAGCCTCACATTTCGATGAAAATGGATCCGAAAGGAAGGATTCCACCGAGAGCCACAATCACAAGTGGTTCCATGTACCATTTCTTCTCAGGAATAGGACGAGGGACTGCATTGACACGGCAAGGATGATCAGCTTGACCTGCAAGATTTCTACCCAAGACTGTGCCGACTAGCGTCAGAGGCAAAACCACAAACAACACGATACATGTCACGGCCACCTGAAAATGAAGTTTAGAACCACATTGAAGCAAATAAAATTACAATTTTCCATAAGGTTCTTTCAATACCATGCTTCCAAACGGAATGGCTCTTGAAGTATGATAGTAAATTGCAATAAAGTTGATGAAAAAGGCAGTCCCGCACACGACTGATGGTAAAAGGAACACAGAAGCGACCATTTGTTGGATCCATCTCTGCACAGAAACAATTTTTTAAGAATGCTTTGAATGAAACAATTTTAGAATGATTTTAATTACCTTTCCTCCCATTCGTGAATAAATTGATGACCCAAAGTATCCTAGACACAACAAAAAGGATATTAATAAAATACTTTTGATTTTGTTGATTTATAACTGCACTGACGCTTACCGTTTATTGGCGAGGTCGCTGCGTAAACGAAGATGGCAGTGGACAAAAGAGATCCACGTTCAGTGTACAATTCTCCAAGAATTGTAAACAAGATCACAGCCACCGTTACAACGAGGAGTTGATACCCAGTTCCCATCACTGCTGAGAAAACCAATGAATGTGTAGGCGTACGGAAAACGTCACCGTGCACTTGCTTCCAGCCATACTCGTCTCCGAGTTCCCGATCCTGAAATGACAAATGTAAAAATTAACTACTATAGGAAGTTATTGTCAAAGAAAGAATAAGGCATAATTACCATATCATCCATTTCTTCATCTTTGGCATATCTCGCATAATCCTTCCTCAAGGTTCGCATCAATATCATACTCACTAATCCAACGAGGAAAATGACCATCATGAAACTGTTGAAGATTGAGAACCAATGGATCCTGTGCTGGAAGAAGTTTGGATCCAAGTACTTGTCAAAGCGATCTTCATATTTCACTGTTGACTGCTTCCAATTCACTTCGTAGCTGAAGGCAATCTTGTCTCCTTTCTTCAGGAGGGTTTTCCCCTCCGTGGTCATGTTGACATCAACGATTCTCCCACCGTTGTAGCCAATATCGAATTTCATGTGTGTGTAAACGTAGAACTGATTCCCCTCATCAATCTCACCGACAACCCCTGGAGAGAAACGCAAATCATGAATCAAGGTTTTGTCCTATTTTCAGTCAAGGAGCTGGATTTACTGACCCCAAATCGGAAGTCCGTCAATAAAGAGTTGGTACCAGTATCTGTTTTTGACAGCATATTCGAATGCCTTGTAGCCCTCCAAGCTCAATTCCGGAACTTCACAGTAGGATGTGACAGGTGTGTGGACTATAAAATAAAACAATAAGAAACTGCCAACTGCCACGTCATACCCGGCATTTGCTTATGCTCTCTCGACCCTGTCAATTGACAATTACCTTTATAATTGAATCCAATTTGTGAATACTCCAGTTCATATCCTTCCAAAGCCTCTCCAAGGGTTTCATGATAATGGCCAATGTTTTCCTGTAGTCCCTTGCAATACGGAAGTGAGTAGTACTTGTACGTTTCTTGTTGATTATGGTATGGTCCAACAGTGTTCATCCAAAGTACAACTTCCTCCTCGTCCTTGTACTGGAAAGTGAAAGGTCAATCGAGGTCATGTTTCCGGTGTCAATTGAATAGTATACTTAAGTAAGGTAATTTACCAGATGCATGTGTTCATCCCCATGTAAATGTCCCACAAGGAGGGCTGAGATGAGCAGTAGTTGCGGGATGAGGTGAAAGGTCATGTTGCCCTTTCCTTTTGTTTACTGTCTCTTCTGTTTATTTGCTAAGTGAGTTGAGGTCACTGAGGTCACCTGCTGCTGACTACGTTGACAGTAATTAACTTTCCAACATTTTCTTTTGAACAATGGGTTGTTTTCCCCTCCGGAATTCTGAGCATGACACAAGTGACGTCGTGGACGTGTTCGATCTGAGGCCAGGCAGAAGAGCTAAGGGGAAAAACCATAAGGAAAAACACTGCCTCCAGTCGGGTTCGGGGGAGGACATGCTCATGCTCAATGTCAATCAAATGCACCTAAACATGACCTCAAAACAACCAAACAGACTTGGGAACAGGTCAACTACTAATCAACTTCAACAAAATTTACAATCATTCACCAATTTTTAATCAAAAGGGAGAAATAGTGCATATTATGGCATTTACTAAGGATCCATGGTGGATGGCCAAGTTATGTACAAGTTCGAGCGACGTGACAACTTTCCTGGTGGGGTCATGGTCAGGGTTCACACAGGTACAATTCCCATGGTAATTACGCTAGATCCAGGTTAGTTTTACTTCTGTATTAAAATTGATTTTAAAAGGTCAGATGCATTCATCCTCTCTGAAACTCCTTCACTAGGTTCTGCAATCTGCACATTCGAGTTGAACATTTGAACTGACAGAACAGAACCACCGAGTGAACTACGATTGTTGAACTAAAGATGAAGTCCCGTCGATTTTTCACTGATGCGCATCATAAACCCAATCCTGGTGGCCGTGACGCTGGTGAAGGTGGCGGCCATGCTTACAAGAAGGATCCTGATCGTCTGAATCCTTTCGAAGGACGTCTGGATGGGATGGAGAAGAAACTGGAGCCAGGAAAGGACACGGAGATGGAACTGAGGAAAGCGATAACATCCAGGAACAGTTACTCTCCGTATTCCGAACGGGCATACTACCCTGAAGATTCTGAGCTTAATTGGAATCAGTATCACCAGGTGCAGGAATTTGGAAAGTATCTGGCGATGACGGATTCAGAGAAGAAACATGTATTTCCGGAAAAGTACTATCCAGCCTTTGTGACAGTGAGAACTGCCAGGAGAATTCTGAAAGAGGAACGGTATCAAAGTGCAATCCAAGAATCTTACAGGAGTGAAAAGATGAAAAAGTATGTTCCTATTTCAAAAGTTCGGCCGAGCTCATCGTTGGTCGCTCCGCCATTGCCCAAGGGCTACGTGTACACCAACGGCGAGCCACAAGATCCTCCACCTGACGCGGGTATCTATGCTCGCGATGTCATCGAAATAGTCCCATGGAGCAGATCCGAATACCACCCTCTCTTTCGCTGTAATCGCTATGAGAAAGTGCAAACTATTCTAGTGATTAAGACACCTGACACAGCGCCACGATTCTTCACCGACGAAACGGACTGGGACACACTTTGCGCTGCATTGGAGGCCCAGTAAGAGGATGTACATAACTGAATGTTATAATGATACATTTACTTTTACTTTTTCTTTAGAGTTGACCTCATAATCTGCGAACCGGTTACCGAAGGTTTTAAACTCATGCGATATGTCGTCGTAACCAACTTCAGCCATCGCGCTGTGGTAAAAGGAAGTCTTGTAACCCTTCTACTGTCCTATATGTTCCCGCACAAGTCAATCTTGTATTGGCCAATGTTCGTTGCAGCGACTATTTTTCACATCCTGTACCGCAACATTAATGTTGTCGACCCTGCATGCCATTACGAGGTAATAATCTAGATATTTCGAACAGCATTGGTTCATGTGTACATAATTCCTCTTCCACAGCTCATTACTGACAAGCGTGTCCTGGATCGATACCCATTGAAAACGAATCATCGTCAAGATTATCCAGTGGTTCTCCGCTATAACGACACCAGGACGCGTTACTTTTGGCAACGACTTCTCTACTACTGCGCATTGGCACGGGTCGTCTACATCCTCATTTTCCCAGCCCCACCTCCGATCTTCAGCTGGGTCGCTGCAGAAGCAATCTACAAGGATGACATCCGAGTTGCCAACATGAATCCTCCTTTTGTCAAGCACTGGTTCGTTCGACTGTTCTTCCCGTCGTGGCAGAAGAAATTATGAAAAGAATCACACATCAACTAAAATGTAAAATCCTTATTACGAGACAGGTTCCTCAAAATGTCGTAAGAATTACAACTGTTTCTGAATTTCGGTCATTGCTTAGCTTATTTGAAAGAATTTTCAATTTGACAAGCCATAAACGTTACCATGTAAGAAGTTTTAACTTTGTTTGTTTGTGACTTCATTACTTTGATTTTTTTGGCCAGTCGTTCCGGAATTTTGAAAATTACCAGCGTTTGTAAAGTTTGGAATTTTGAAGAAAATGGCAACAGTTAAGACAGTTCGCCGCTGGGCTGCATGTCTCCGGATTTCCATCTTTATCCTGAACAGCTTTATCTGGGTAACTACAAAACGTTTAAACCATTACAAGGCCCGGTCATGATTGTTACATTTTTCAAGGTTGGAAGTCTTGCGGCCATTATCTGTGGACTTATGGTTGGATTTTCAAACAACACCTTCTCACTAGATGCGCCGGAGGATGACGAATACGATGGTGGTGAAATCCGTTGGCAGGATGCTCTGTACACTACACCTGCGACACTGCTCGTATACTACGGGGTGCTCCTGCTTATCACTACGATGGTAGGATGCTTTGCTGCAGCCGGTGGGAGATGCATTTGCAACATTGTTGTAAGCTAAAGTTTATAATCAGTGAAGGAAGCCATTTAATTTGTCTCTTTGTGTTCTAGTTTGTCGTGCTGATCTTCTGCCTGTTCATTTTTGACTTTGCATGTGGTTATATTTTCTTTTGGAATCCGTGGGCCATGCATCGTTTCATAAACGCCTTGGACAAGTCTATGGACAGCTATGGAGTAGACGACAATGCTAAATTCGGCATAATACCATTTCATCCGACGAAATATTGGGATCACCTCCAACGAACGGTAAAGAAGTCCACGCCATCTACTGACAAATGTAAAGATTCTAATACGAAAACCTTGTAGGGCAGCTGCTGTGGCAAGTTCAAACATGATGAATGGCGGAACAAAACTATTGGGTCAGAAACCTCGGATTTTAGCCTCCCAGATTCATGTTGCACCAAAGACTACGACTACAGGCAATGCGGCTGGAGAATTTGGCAGCACATGGAAGGAGACTATAGCCATTATCGATACGAAATGCTGAAAATGACAGTGAGTAATGCCAGTGTATCACATCCGACTCTCACTGTAATTTAAGTGGTTAATCTTTATATAGGGTTGTGTCTCCATTTTTCCCGAAGAAGTTACGACAAAGTACCAAGAAATCTCTTACATCGTCATCATCCTCGGAATCTTCATGTTGTTCTGTGCCATTTGTGCCATTGTCCTCTTGGTTCTGATGATGACCAAGAAATACCGGGCGGGTCAAGGACCTCAACAGAAGCCTCGGTTTTCTCGCCCACCACGTGGCCCCCCACTTCCAGGAAATGTCGACTACAGCATCAATGAAGAAGAGAATCCGGAATATGCAGCGATTGGAGTCACAGGGAGGCGACTATCTGATGCCAGCAGTAACGGGTCCCAAGATCGAGGTAGAAGACGAATCTATCCAATTGACGATCCCAATGCACGAAAGCTGAGCGGAGAGAGAGATGAACTACCCAGGACGATTCTGAAACGACCTAAGCCTCCTTCGACACAGCACATCTACTTGAACGAAGAGTTTGGAGGAAGTTCGGATCTGGAAGAGTTGCCAGTAGTCTACAAGAGACAGGCGGAAGAAAGGATTGAAACGAGAAGAGAACGCTTGACATCACGTTAAAGGTACTTAGTAGAACATCTTTTGATTACCGAATCCCTTGATTGACACAACCTTTGACATGATTTGTGTATAAAGGTATAAACTGTGGCTGTGTGTGTCTATGGTTGTGTTTTAGTTGGACTGGTCTAGTGTACGCAGAGGAGTGGGAGAGGGGCGGTCTGGTCGTCCTGCATGCAGCCCTGCAGTCCAGTTGTGAAAGTGAGTGGGATAGGTATTATAGTCAGCAAGAACAAAACACTTTTTCCAAAATAAATCTAGGAAAAGTGATCGAAATTGTACAAAAATTAACACCCCGAAGGTAGAGAGGATGAGCTCAGGCCAAAAAATGTCAACGACGGAACGAGCCATAAAAAGTAAGTACCGAAAGGTCACCCTATTCATTCATTAAACTTAATTTCAGTCATAAACTAATGAAGTTGGAAGGGGTCATGTTTTTTACAATACTCCTTGGTTCCGGTCTCATCAGCTGATACGCAATACAACAATAGACAGGAAGGGAAAGACAGGTTTCATGTCCACGCTCAACTTGACCTCTCAACCTTTCATTTTTATAAACTGTAAACCATCCAGGAACTCTCAACATGTCATTTTAACACACGAATCGAAGAAGGTCAAGGTTACTTTTAGTAGTAATACATTCACGCCTTCCGTGTCTATCCCAGCAGGATGTCCTTTTATTAATAATTGACCTTTCCGATTGTAATAGAAACATGGGCGAGGTCGTGTGTTTATCATAATTAAATCCTGACTTGTGTTTCTGTAATGCGTGCTAGCTTCCATTTTGTCCAGAGTTTCATAACCTCCAGGTATTGTCTTATCTGGCTCACCGCAGGGATAGATTTAACTTTCTTTCTTTTGTTTTGTATTAGCTTTATCTCAGTCCTGGGACTTCCCATCATCTTGATGAATTGTAAAGTTTGTGGAAGCTGCTGGAGGAGACGAGACTCGACACGAGTAATCATGTCTATAATACGGCTCAGAAGCAGCTGCTTTAGTTACAAGCTCACATCCTCTCCGTCTGTTGCTACGTGACCGTTTGTGCTAGAGTCTTGTCCAAATTGGGCTTTCAATTGGGACAAAGAAGCAACAACAACGGTTGACGGTGGAAGTGAAATCCACAGAGTTTTGCCACAAGAATACAAATGATGATTAGGCTGAAGGAGCATCGATTTCACTCCCGTCACAAGCGTCGTGTTCATCCCTTTGTTGAATTCATGGCAGTATGGCTGGAAATGTTGAGGATTGAAATGTTGTGGTCATACTTTGGTCTCCATTCTGTCCTTTACTTGTCTTGTTAAAACCATCTCGTCCCTTATGATTCACACCAACGTTTCAAAACAGGATTCAAATCAGAGGAATGCAATTTGTCTAAAACGATTGCCACAAAAGGCTTTTGTTTCAGTAGTTTCTCCTATCCATAGCTCGTTCACTGGGTTCTTAAGCTTCGGGTGGAGTGTGTATTATTAGAGTCCCGTTGTTATCATTTCTAAAGTTTCTAGACAGTGAGATTCTTAATTACTTTGGCATTTTCCCACGGTCTGGATTCAGCAGGAGAGTTTCCTACCAAAGCCTTCCGGAACATCATCATCTCCTCGCCTTCATTTTATCATTAACTCCCTCCGCACCGTTTCCGAAATGGCTCCTTTAATGTTGTTCTTTCACCACTGCGGCAGCAATATGGGGGTTTAGAAATGGCGACATTCTTTGGTATTGAAGTTAGTCCAGAAGTTCATTACTTATGGATAAAAATTCTTTCTTTTCCTTCAACATTATTTTTTTATTCAGGACAAACAGGGAGAGTCTCATAATTCAAACATTTCGTCCACCATCTCTTATGCTAATTCATGTATGAAGAACTCCAGCAAAAATGCAAGGTTTATTAATGAAATCCTCATTCGGAAGCCTCGAGCTTTAGTTCCAGTTTCAGCCTGAACACTCTGAACCCTCCAATTAAATTTAGAGAGTTGTAGATTACAAAAATTGTTTTTAAACTGGTAGCCTTTAGCTAAAGTTTAATCGTGTGCTTGTTAGATTTGAAAATTGGTTCATGCATTTTAAGCTCTTCGTGTATAGACAACAGATGGTCTATTATATTGAGAAATGTTCGAGTTTTACTTGTAAATTATTCATCATGCAGGGCATTTAGCTAACTTCATGTTTTGTTAAACTTCCGACAAAGATGTGGGAGCTTAAAACCTATTAAGGCCTGACTAACGCTCAACGAGGAACTCTGGGTTTGCATGTTTCACAATTTATTGTGCCATGGCTTTTGGAGTTTACGTTTCAGTTTTCTTTTTGGAAAGTTGCAGAAAGCGAAGGCTGGAATGACTAGAGGGGTTTCACTCTGGAGATTTTAGTCTCGAGATTGATGATGATATGGTGCTTTTTGCGTGCTTGGCTCCATGACAGTTTGGTTTCCGCTTTAGTCATACTTTCTCAGCAACTCTCAGGGAATGTCGTCGTTTATAAGCAAACTAAGAATTAACACACCCTTTCCCTCTCTCCTACAGAACTTTCTCTAATTCCCAACCCCCAGAATTCGGGCAGAATTCGGGGAACTGTGGGAAAAACTATCGGGTTTTCAAGCATGCAACAAACTCCAATTTTCCTATAAAGTCAAAATATACTCGAGTGTGTAACAAGCTCATCTTCAAGAGGATTGAATTTGGTACATCTTTAGCGGAAGATTGGACAATTGAATAAATATTTTTTGGCAGACATCCACATGTCTGAAGTCCTTTTGCGGGTAAAAGGAGGAAATGGAGTCCTTGGTGATGATGATGGAATGTGTGTTATGTCCTGAGAAAGTTGTCTGATGGAATTTCCACTGTGGAAAACTCAGTCGTCTGGATAAAGGGAATTAAGTTTTATTCCAGAAAAAGGAGAATCTTTGGCACTCCTCATCTACAAGATGAAGTCACAGAATCCAGGAAATGGAAGAAGACTAGAATTCAAAAAGGCCTCGAAAGTAGTACCAGACAGTCTGGAAATGGACGATTGCAATGGGAAACTTTTCTTTTTATATGCAATTTGAAAATATGAAACCTTTCATTAAGTTCTTTTGTTTTGAACTTTTCTAAAAGTGAATTCTAATCAATTGGTAGAATAGGATTATTTCATCCTTGAGAATTCTCAAGTATTCCGTCTTGAACTTCTTCACCTGGAGTTCTGGGAGTATCTTCTTTCCGTATCCGTCTGGATTAGAAACTGAAGCAGCTGCTTAGCGTTAGAATCCTGTCCTGAATTTACAAAATTTAATCAATATAGGGGGCGAGAAAGAGGAAAAGTTACGTTTTTGGGTTCCCTATTTCCTTCTTTTATATTCCTTCGGTTTCTCTCATTCGGAGAATTTGATCATAATTCCTAGCATTGGAGTTGCATTGATTAATTTTCTCGGTTTGGCAGAACTTTCATTTCCACCAGGACTTTTACCAACCACCATTTTATGGGGATCATCCTTATCCTTTGACATAAAAAGAAATCTAAGCAATTTCCAAAATAATTGAATTTCTACTAAAGGTATTTTACTTGGAAAAGGAAGAAATGGAGACAAGGTGAAAGCAATCTTTCTCTTCTGGTTTATTACTAAGGGTTTTTTTGGATTTATTATTTTAGCATTGCATTCCTCCTAATTTTTGGATTATTCAACGCACTTTCTTGGCTCTGTTTCCAATGAAGGAACTTGGGTATTGGATGGTTTATTTTCATAATTAAACTTTCACAAGCCTGTCCCGCTCTGGGTGTGAATTGATTTATTAAACTCTTTTCTCGGGGTTTACTGGACGAAGAAAGGGGGAAGGAGGGAGTTGGATCTTATATAATTTAAACCGTAAAAATAATTTTTGGAAATAGACTTGTTTCTTGTTGTGTGTTGTAAAGGAGAGGAAAAGGCGTCAGACTGGAGCAAGCGTGTGGATGAATGGGTCTCCCTCTACTAAAGCCCAAATTATTGCTCTTTTGCCAACTTTTGCGTAATAATAAAAGAGTGTACTGGTGCTATCGAAATTTGTCGCTTTTTGATAATTAATTTGTGCAAAACAGCCAAAATCTAAGGGCTAACTACTATCCTTTCTTTTCCCATTTTTAATTCTTTGGAATTCTATTTTCAGTATAACTTTGAATTTTATTTATCTGGAAACTTCCTTTGAACTTTTGGCGAATTTGCAATGAAATTCGAAACCCGGGTAGCTCAGCTCGTTAACGAGTTTCTCTTTTCCTCCGTGTGGATAATAACAAGTAGGACTTTTCGGTTTTATGTTGTAACTCTAGCATTCTTGTGTGTTGGAATTCCCTCTGTCTTTCCAGTCTGGGGAGGATGATGATGACGACACCAGACTTGTCAGTGACAGAGATCCAAAAGATTTCCGGTTTTGTCTTCAACAAATCCTTTTGGGAAAGAATCCTCTGTCAATCCTAAGGATGTAAAAAGTATATTCTTTATTTGAACTTGTTGGAAATGACAGATGACTGACGGAAATTATCAAGAAATGGGTGGGTAAACCGAATAATTGGACCGTATCACGTTTTATACTTTTATACGGGAGAGGAGGAAAGGATGGTTATAGTGAAAAACTTTCCTTTTTTAATTCCACCGATAAAAATCTACTTTAGAGAAAGTTGAGGGTTGAGGTTTTAGTAGTTAAAAGTCCATTTAATATGAAATTCATGAGTGTTCTGATGATGCGTTTCTCTCCATTAAATTCTAAACGAGAAACTTGTGTTTTTGAATGCATTTCCTAAATGGATTGGACCTAGAGACTCTATTTTACGATCAAGAGTGACTCCTATATAATCGTGTCCCTTGGCTCTGTAGGTGGACGACATTCTCCTAATTACTTTACTCGGGAACGAGTAAATTAATTAAGCAAAGTTGGGTGTTGTTTTGTGACTCCAAGAGTTAATTTCACCCTGCGTGACTTCCCTTTCTCAAGGTTGCTCCGGGAATTGTTCAGTTGCAGCAAATCCCTTTCCAATTCTACCTAGCAGAGGCTCAAGTTTTTGAAATATTTAACTCCCTGGAACAAGGCTTGTAGTCACAAGCTTCAGTCTGGATTGATTTTCACTTCTGGAAAAAACCTCTAAAGCCTCGCCTCTCTTAGTTTTCGAATCGATCACTTTCAGCTCCTTTTTTCTTCTTCGAACCGGCACTGTTTGTTGATGCGTAAAAGTTGAAACCTTCTGTTCCGCTATTCCTTAGATTGAATTCTTTGATTTTGAATTTTTAAAATAATACGATTATAGAGGAAGTGAAAGTTCAATGAAGGGGAAAGGAGTTGACGGGGAAAATTTCGCTCGCATTTCTTTGTTTCCCGCTTTCTCTCTCACTTTCCCTGGAGGATGTTTCCCACTTTTCCTGTTGTTTGAATAATATCAAGTAGATCCATTTGTCTTTGTCTTATTTGTCATTCACATTTGAACATTTTAATGGAAATGGGGGAAATACTACGCTCAGGTGGAATCACCATCAAGCCCTGGTTGAAAATTCAGTACATCTCATCAATGTGTTGTGGCTCGTGGTTAATTTCGTACTTTGTGCTGGAATTTACATAAATTAGGATTTCCAATGTGGATTTGAATAGTACAACTTTGTATTTGGAATTGGAATGGGAGTGGGTTCAAATTGGATTTGGGCTTTGGACTATAAGAGAAGAAAGTTTGTCCACTTTTGTCATTTGGATGAGCTTTAGTTGTCTCTCTGTATTCTGAAGTCGAGTTGCTTTTACTTTCGTCATCATCATTTGTTGATTCAGTGAGATCAACCTGCGATATGAGTTTCTATCTTTTCCCCGTTGTGTCCAGGTATGACAGAGTGTTGTGTCTTTATTCTTTCCTTTTCCTCGTTATTCCTCCTCATCCCTGGAGTAGCCGTAGTTGAAAAGTGTACAAACTGCACTGTCCTTTTAAGCCAATGCTGCTGGCCATAGCTAAAAAGTTAGAGAGAGGCAGATATCGATTTCCCACTTTCTCCTCCTGTCTCTGTGTTAAAGTGAGGGTGTGAGGGCTGGGCTGGGGAGATGAAGGTGAGGACATTCTCTCTTCTTCTTCTTCGTCTTCGTCTTCGTCTTCTTCTGGTTATGGATAACAAAATCTTTTTTAGAATAATAAAGGAATTGCAAAAGGTTGGAGGAGAGAGAGAGAGAGCTCTATTCAAAATTATTTCAGAAGGAGAGTTTACCTTTTTAGTGAATCTTGGTTTTGGAGAAAGTTGAAGAAAAGGAAACAAAAGGGAAGAGGAAGGCTGACGTCTTTTGTGTACTCCGCCCATCATTTCACTCCTCTTTTTTTTTTTACTTTTTGTGTATAAGTTGAGTTGGTCTTAGCTGGTCTTCGTGACAGACTGAGGGGGAGGATGGACTAAAACAGCGGTGATTGCATGAATCGACTATTAGAGAGAAAGTGTCATTGATTGATGATAATACACCTGGAGCTTTGCATGTGATCTCTCTACGCACATGAAACATGATCACCCTTTACTCACGACGGGCTAATCTGCTGGAAACTCTGTGATGATAGGAGATGGAGGACCAGTTGCTTTCTCTAGAATCTTTTACTCAGCGGGACACTCCCTTGATTTTCATGACAGAACCCTTTCTGTCCACTTTTGACTTTTGAGTAAGACTCTAACATGTAAATCCCATTTTGACTAAAGAAAAGGAGAGAGAGATTGGATTTTGAAATTCTCTGGACTTTATTATTGATTGTGTCACTTGTAATAACAACTAGGAAAGTTGACTTTTGAACTTCTGAAGGCACGGAAAAGTTAAAACGAGAATCTCTGTTCCCGTTGGTTTTTGTTTTATGGATTCTTCAGTACACATTTGCATTTTTAAACTCTCCCTACGGGGGACTTTGACTCCATGTCTCTTCCAAATGAATCCAACTACTCTTTTCATATGGATGCGGAGGAATCAGCTTTCACATTTTGATGATGGAGAGAGTAAAAGTGAACTCATTTTCATCTGCTGAGTCTTCTTTTACGAAACGCCCTGGGAAGCGGAGCTAATTTGGAACATAGCTAAAGCATAGGACTCTGTGTGTGTGTGTGTGTCTACGTATATTCTGAAAGCCTTCTGATCATCATCACACACACACCTTTTACAGAGTGATGAAAATATTACGATGGATGGAGGTTGATCGATTATTTTATAACAATCCACGTCTACCCGTTTATGCCGTTAAATCGAGATTCATGTGCAGGAACACGGGCTATGAATTGATTTTTAGACAGTAGCTGGACTCTAACGTATAACACTGGATGGACTGCTCCACTTGTAAAATCAAGCATTCAATTGCCAATTGAATTTTAATTGTATTCTGCTCCAGTTGTGATGATGAAAGGATCCTTTTTGAAATTGCCAAATGCGCAAAAATCGAGTTAATTATTGATGCTTTTGCTCAACTGCTGCGAATGCGAGCCTGTCTGAATCCAAAAGAAAAAAAAGTTGATTACTCTTTTGTCCCTAGTTTGTTTAATTTTTAGACTAAAATGAAGTGCGGTTTGACTATTTCCTGTAGTGGTTTGGTGGGTTCTCTTCTCCTTTTCTTGGATTTTAAGCTAGCAGTTGAAGCCAAGATTTTAAGGTTGGAATCATTAGTAAATTATTATTATTGGATCCCTTTGTAAATGAATACAATAGAGAAATCCCTACTTTAATCAGCTTAAGGTTTTCCACCAAGGTTTTCCACCAATTCCAAACTTGTTGAATTTGGTTATTTATTGTTGAAATTGTTCCTTAAAGGAAGTGGAGTGTAATAGTTAAGTCGGATTAAAAGTGCAAATATATTTGCTGCTAGACTCCTTTTAGTCCTTCCAGTTGATCTCCTGGAAGAATGGAGAAGATCTTCCAAGGAGAAGAAGAAGGAGCGTCCAGCGCCCTTGCTGGATTGGAATTGGACAGAGAGGAGAGTGTGAAGGCGGAGCTTATTGGGCGTAAGTGGACTCTCTTCCACTTGATTCCAATCTCATTACCACCTGTTCAAAGTGAAGGGCTAATTAACCTCAGGTTGACAGGTGGACAGGGCTAGTTCCAATTAGTTCAGTTGACAATTATTATGGACTAAATAGGCAAATGGGCAGAACAAATGGAAACGATCCTCTCCCTCTATCTCTCCTTCGTCCCATGCTTCATAGTGAACTTAGTAACTTTTAAAAAGCCTCTTGTTAATTAGCCATTGTTCTATGCTTTCTCCATTATCCCCTTTGAAGAAAGACAACTCTGAGCTCCTAGTCTAGCTTCATTTAGAAACAAAAGAGGCTGAAACGCTGATATTGGGACCAAGATAGTAAGAGAGATGGTGACCAAAGGGAATAGACGGAAAGAGGAAACTTGGTTAATTTGGCAGATGGAAATGGAAAAGGCGGAAGGAAAGATGAGACTGGAATATCAAATGAGCCGATTCAGAAAGTTCTTTTTAAGGAGAAAAGAGAAACTTTCTCCAATATGTTTTCTTATTTAGTTGAAACGGGGGTTTTTGGGCTTTACTTTCTTGTTCTTTACTTTCTTGTCCTTCCTTCTAATAGGAGTCTCGTGATGCTATTCTTGCTTTTAGTTGTTAAGAATTGTGGTCATTGTGTTGGTTTAACTGTAGTAGATGTCATGATTTGTGGAAGTTATAAGGGTAGTGCTGTGTACTAGAGAGTCGGACTGATTGTGCCAATTTCCCATTCATGGCTGGCGTGGTCCTGGAGCATTCACTCTGATATGCAATTTCCGTTTTGAATGGAATCAACAACGTTTCTAGCAGAAAGTTATTTGCATTAGGTTTATTTCCTGACATGTTTACATATGTGGTGACAGGGGCCTGGGACTATAAGGGTCTCTCCTGAAAAGTGAAATATATTGATGGGAATTTCAAGTTTTTTCCTTCTTATGGGAAAGAGTGCTTCCTATACTTCCCTGTGTGTAGAAGGATAATGGAATTTCTATTTCAAATCCAGCACTTTCCATAATCTAGTTTTGACGGATGCCTTGTAAACTTGAGATTGGGAAGACAGGGTTGATTGAAGTTTCCAAGTATAAAAGTTGAGTTGGAAGTAACAATGGTTAAAGTGGATTAAAGGGATAGTGATTTGTGTATTAGATGGAAGAAAAGGAAGCTCTGCTCTTGATGGCTTCACCAGAATGAATGTAATCAGGCCCTTTTGTAATTCTATAAAATTGTAATTGTGCTGGCTCCTGGAGAAAGTGGTTTCGGTGAAACGCAAGGGAACGCAGCACAGGCTTCTTTTTGGATCTTCAGCCTCCCGGCCAATTTCAATTTTCCGTCTTTCTCTCTCTCTCTCTCAACTTCTCGCTTCCTTTTCCCCCTTCCTTGGGCCTTGTTTGACTAAAGAAATCAATAATTATCTTTTCCCCATTCCCTGACTTTGGAGGGAAAGTGGGAAATTGAGTCCTGCTGGAGTCAATGGATGGTGGAATCAATTACTCGCCCTGATCACTCACACGCGAAGAACTTCAAATAAAGTTGTGTCTCTTACACACTTAAAGCTTCTCCCTCTCTTTACCCTTTCTTTACTCTTTCTCTTCTCTCGGAATTTGGAATAATGATGGAGATAAAGGGAAGAGATTAAATTGAGCGAGCATCTCATCTTTCTCAGCACAAGAAACACAATTTCTAACAAGACTTTCTCTTTTGAAGCTAAACTAAAAGTTCTCTGGAAGTCTCTCTAGTGATTTGTGATCCTTTTCCTTTGAATTCTAAACTCAACAGGTTAAAAAGCATTCTTGCTGACAAGAAGTGTCATTTCCTCATGTTTCCTGGTTCATCCTTTACTAAAAACTTTGTCTCTTTCAACTTTTAGGGATGTCAATGAAGAGCTAAAAAAGTTTGTTAAGTGAGTCATCCTTCTTCTAAAGAAAAGGGAGTCCTTGGGAATTGGAATTGAAAGTGTTGTTCCTGTTTTAACTTTCTCTCTGGATATCTCTGGAATTCAGAACAGAGGGACTGGAATAAACTGCTGGGATTCCAGATCCTTGTTTTTCTCTAGTGTTGTGTTTTCCTTGGTTGAAGATTTTGTGTTGTTCCGCACTTGAATTCCTCCATGATCTTGTCACACTTCTCTCGCTCTAGTTCCTTCCCTGTCGTATAAGGAAACTTGTCTGTTGGAAACTAAATTTATGTATATATAGGAAATGTTTTTACAAAGCTAGAGGAGGAGGGATCCGAAACTTTGTGGGGAGGATTCCATTCGACTATTATTCTTCATCTCCCGGGTCTTGAGTCGAGGAGGTTGACAGAAGAGATGAGCGGGTGAAGAGGTTGACCTCAATCCTGGCAATGTGTCAAACCATCCACTTTTGAATATTTTAAAACCTTGAAATGACTGGGGCTTTGTTTAGACGGAATCATCGGAAACCATCCGGAAGGAGAAGGAAAATAAGAACCTCCAAATGGAGTTTACTAGACCAAGAGAGTTATGGATTTTTACCTGTTGAGTCAACATAGGGACTATGGGACTATAATGGACAAATCGAAAAACAGCCCTTTCAGGACCCTTCAATGCTCAAGCAGAACGAAAACCACAGGGTTCTGAACAAGATTTAAAAATTGAACTTTTTTAAAAATCAAAAGTTAGTTTTCCACTCTGATGAAGGTTAAAGTCGCTCAGAAATTTCTGAAAGGAAGACCGTTTATTAATTTTGTTTCACTAGATTCATCTAACGTGTACACAAATGATGATTTGTGGTGTTTTATGATTTTGTTTTATTTCCAGGTGTTCCCTTACCTCCAAGTCATAAGCTGACAGTGGCTGAAGTATTTGACAGTAGGACTGGGAAGCCGAATCATGAGAAACTAAAGCATCATTTTGTTCAAGAAGGAAGAATAGAGGAGAGTGCTGCACTTAAAATCATTAACGATGGAGCAGCTCTTCTGCGAACTGAACGGACCATGATTGACATTGAAGCCCCTGTCACAGGTACACTTTGTTTTCCCCCTTTTGGCCTTTTAATAACTGACATTATGACATTAATTTACTTCATTTTCTAGTGTGTGGAGACATCCACGGCCAGTTTTACGACCTTATGAAACTCTTCGATGTCGGTGGTGATCCGGCCTCGACCAAGTACCTATTTCTAGGTGATTATGTTGATAGAGGTTACTTTAGTATAGAGGTAAGGAAACAATATATAGAAAAAACTAATTTTTATGAATGAATGCTAAATTTCTTTTGTTTTTAGTGTGTTTTGTATCTATGGTCGCTAAAATTAACCTACCCGAATACCTTATACTTACTCCGAGGAAACCACGAGTGTCGACACTTGACTGAGTACTTCACCTTTAAGCAAGAATGTAAGTTTTTGATTTAAAAATGCAAATTAGTATGATTTTATGATGATATTTATGATGATTATGATGATGAACTTGTTCCCTTTGACCTTTAGGTAAAATCAAATATTCGGAACGGGTTTATGATGCGTGCATGGATGCTTTTGACTGTCTCCCACTAGCGGCATTAATGAATCAACAGTTTCTCTGTGTCCATGGCGGACTCTCACCTGAAATCCACACGTTAGATGATATCCGAAGAGTGAGTGGTGGTGAAAGCTTTTGGGCTGGAGTTTTCGTTTTATTTATTTATCGTCTTCCTCTGTGCTGCTGATTTACAGTTGGATCGATTCAAAGAACCACCTGCATTTGGGCCCATGTGTGATCTGCTCTGGTCGGATCCACTGGAAGATTTCGGGAATGAGAAGAATACATCGGAGCATTTCACTCATAATACTGTTCGAGGATGCTCATATTTCTATAGGTAATACACTACCCCACCATGAACGAATCCAGAAGCTAGCCAATTCTCCAGAGCCCTGGGTTTTCATTTCTTTTTTTATACCATGAAAGAGGGGTCTGAGTGTGAAAATATTAGAATTCAAGAGCCATCTCAGGAAATCTTGAGCTTGCTGAGAGGGAATATGACTGGAAAGGATTTGCAAAAAGATAAGAAAAGCTAAAATATAAATGTGTATTCATTGAGATCAAGGATGGAAGGGACGACCACTTCGACGGATCCCACAGAAAAAGGACTTTTGACAGGGCAAAGAGAAATCCTCCCTCCCTCCTCTGTTGTTCTCTTTCAGAAAGGTTGAGATCTCATCATTTTTTTATTCATTTTCCTTTCCCTGGAGAAAGTAAGTGGAAGAAGGGAAAGGAAGAGTCAAAGCCATTTTCCTTTTGGTGGGGTTGCTGGTGCCATAAGAAAAGAATATAATATCCAGCAGGATCCGTTGAGTGTGTGTCTACTTTCGTAGTAGTGGTGGCGGTGACTGATTTAGCAGCTTCCCATAGACTCCCGAGCCACCACCAACCGCCGCAGTTGAGTTCTTACATCCATGTGCTAGTTCCTATTTTAGCGCATCGCGCATGGCCCCTTTGGTCCTAATCCACAAAATCAATGTTATGATTTTCCTCTGGACTCTCTCCGCTGCTAGTTCAACCAACCAAGGCTCTATTCTTCTGCCTATGTCGTAGAATCATCAAAAGGGCTCTTGCTGACTTTCACTTGGAAGAGCCGCAAGGCTCTCCACTTTCCCTTGAACCTTCAACCATGATTGTTTACACACTGGGAATGATGAGATGGGATCAGAACCTAATTGATTCACGCCTATTTTTATATTCCGTTTTCAGCTATGCAGCTTGCTGTGATTTCCTACAAAACAATAACCTCCTGTCCATTATAAGAGCTCACGAAGCCCAGGACGCAGGGTAAGTTGACATCAATTTAATCAACATTCACAATTAGCCTTGACACTTGACGCATTTGGCAAACAAAGGGATCCACAGGGTCAAAGTATGTAATGGACGGATGTTAGTTTAGAAGGGATTTTAGTACGCTTGGTTTTATTTTGATTTTATGAAAGGATTCATTTGGCAGAAGGGTTTGTGATTGAATGGCGAATGAGGGTGACAGGCTGCAGAGATCGTTGAAACAATGGTTGGTAGGATAAAAGGAGCTTAGCTCACACGCTTTATAGCCTTCTGTACAATCAAAGCTTTATGTTGGATTGGAAATCCTTTAAATCTAATGTAAATAATGTCATTGTTGTTTTTAGATATCGGATGTACAGAAAAAGTCAAACGACTGGTTTCCCATCTTTAATTACAATTTTCTCTGCTCCGAATTATCTGGACGTCTATAATAACAAGGTACGGAGGAAGAATTACGGGTTTGGAGAGTGTCAACAGTTACCTGGCAATCAGTCAAAAAAGACCGTCGCCGGTTTTCCCTCGATGGGGGTGTCACTCAACTGTCACTTTTTTGACTCCCGTCCCCTCCTTGTCTTCCCTCTCACACACCTTGTACCCTAGTCCTTTGTCCTTATTTTAAGAATGAATAATAATCAAAGTACGTAATGAAATGTTGATTAATTGTTTCTTCTAATTCCAGGCTGCCGTTCTCAAGTATGAGAATAACGTGATGAATATTCGTCAGTTCAACTGTTCACCACATCCGTACTGGTTGCCTAACTTTATGGACGTCTTCACATGGTCTCTACCTTTTGTCGGGGAAAAGGGTGAGCCGGAACCGGAAGTTAAAAAGTTACACTTGAGAAATAGCTATTCCCGGTTATTCATGAGAATGTGCCTGGGGAAACAATTTAAGTCCTTCACTCCAATCCTTGTGTCCTTGTGTTTCATTTAATTGGGAATAAGGTTTGTTGTTTGATTAGGATTCAGAGGAGATTGGCAGAGTTAGGAAGTGGATAATGAGGAATCCAGTATATCGTAACGTATATTATTCCCATTGTCTGAAGGTAGTGCTAATAAATCAGGATTAATCCTAGTATACCTAGTAGACTCTTTCACAAAGTTCCGGCAGTTACATCCTTACATGGCACTAGATATTCATTCCTCTCTAGCCCTATTAACTTTCTCGCCTTTTCGGAGAATCCGGAGAAAGTGATTTCCGCTCCTTCTCCTCATCCCCACTTCCGACTGATTACAATGGATTATTTAATGAGGAAGAAAATCTTTGCTTTCTCTCTCTATTTTCCGATTCCAAGGTGGAAGTTGTTAAGGTAGTTTAAAGATGTTCTTTTTAGTGCTAATTGGATTGTGTTTTTTCTCTTTTCAGTGACAGAGATGCTGGTGAATGTTCTGAACATTTGCTCTGACGATGAATTGATGACGGGTGAAGGTGAAGAAGGAGCGGACGACGGTGCGGGATCCTTCATTTTCTTATTCACTTCACGCTTATTGTTCGTCCTTCCTGTCCCCGTCCTCTTGTCTTTACTCGTACATTTTGTATTATTCTTTCGGTTTCATAGAAAACAAGTTTTTCTTTTATTTATGGGAATGGAGGAGGAGAATTTTCCTCTGTTCCTGAGTGTACGCTTTTGGCAAATGATGATGCTGAATTCTAAAGGCAAAGGCTCCTCCTTTGGAGCTCAGAATTCAGCTTCTGAGGTTTGACTTTCTCGACACTTTCAAAGATAAAGATCTTGGATTTTCTCGTTGATCTCTTGTTGTTCGCCCTTGTGTAACAAATAAGTTGTCATTGTTAGTGTGTTGTGCTCTGCTGCTAGCTGGTGTAATTTGAAGAGATTTACGATCAAGAGAAAGTCAAACTCAAGCTTTATTGGCATTGTCTTTTTTTCCGTTTTCCGTTTTCAGTTTTTCGGTTTTTCGGTTTATAAGCAATTTTAGTTTTTGAAAAGGATTTTTGAGATTCAGGTTATGGTTCTCGAATCCATCTTATTAAGAATTGTGAATGATGGATGAGAATCTAATTTTTGAAAAGGATATTCCCATTCTGAGGGTAAAAGGAAAGAATATTCCCATCTTTCCTCTTCTTCTGGGCTGTCTTTATTCCACATAACAGAAAACCTAATTTCACGGGAACAGGCCTTAAACTTTTCCCCAGTGGAGGAGAACTTTGAACATATTTTATAGTTTTGGTGGCATCCCTTGACATCCGTAAAAATGACGTGAAGTTGAAAGCTTTCACTACTACACTCTTCTCCTTGGGATTTTTCTGTTAAATTAGATTTTCCTTTTTTGATTCATTAGCGTAGTTTTAGGAGAAGGATTTCCTGTTCTAATTTGAAAGCTTTCTCGTTAATAGCTCAAGTGCTGAGCACAGAATACTGGAGAGAAAGAGCTGCAAAAACGGCTACAAAAGGGAAAAGAGGAGTAAGCAGTATAGCTGAAAGAGCTACTGAAGACCTTAAACCGCAGTAGAGTATAAGAAGTGTTTACTTAAAGGGTCAAAGGGCATGTCCTATGTGACCAATAAGGCTTTGATGTGTTTGTCTTTTGCTTCTGCGCGCGTTTTATTATGCTGATGAGAAAGTTATGGTTGTGGAGGTTGTGTTTAATGATAACCTGGAGATTCCGTAAAGGATGATGGACCAAAGTGCTTTCTCCACTGACGTCATCCACCACACAATTTGTGAATTAGCAATTCTCTCCTCCTTCCATTATCAAATGTGCAGAAAATCGTTGATTTTAGACTGTGCAGTGTGTTGAGGTTGTGTTTTTGTGCTTTCTCTCTGTGAGTGTGTAATTAGTGGTTGAGAATGATAATAATGACGGTGGTAAGTGATGGATACGTGGGTGAGAGTAAAAGTGCCCGAGAATTAAGCGTATGAATGATTTTATGATTATGCTCTGTAGGCTGTAGTGAAAGTCTATATTTGCTTTCTCTCTCTCTCCGTCCCCTTACTCCCTTTTAGACAAAGTTTCCATTTGAAACGGTGGCAGGAACAGCGGGGAAAGTTTGTCACTGGAAACCGCTGGAACCTAAAGTCTAGACTCTTTTAGACTTACACTCCCAGTTTCCCTTTTTCTTACATTTTAGAAGCCTTTTTAGAATCTGTAGAACCCAGCAGAACTCCTTTGAAAGGCATGATTAGAAACTCACGCACTAATTTTCTCTCTCTCTCTATGGTTTAGTTTTTGGTTTTTATTCCATGTAGTTTCTGTCGTCTAAAGCTCCTGAGTTGCATGCAAAAGTTCCTTTTTTTGCTTTTAAGACTTTTCCTTTTGTTGAACGGTGCACTTGTGACCGTTTTGATTTTGAAAAGAGTTCCTCTCTCTGAACCTTTTGATTTCAATGCCCTTTACACTCTCTCCCAGTTTTGATATTTAATTTACTCTTATTTATTCTATTATACATTTCCTGGTTTTTGTTCTGGTACCATTTTTAATTGTGAATTAGGATCCAAAGATTATATCCGACGACTGAGCCAGAATCTCGCCGCTAGTGAAGCGGGCAGGGAAATGAGTAAGTCTCGTAATTGTAAAAACACACACAACACATACACACATTTTATTTAAAAAAAAAAAAAAAAAAACCTTGTTTTTAGCAACTTTCTCCCTCTTGTTTTCTTCTGCTTTCGCTTTCTAATTTTATTAAAAGGATTTCATTCCTGAGAGTGAGAGTCGTGTGTTCTGAAATGAGTTTTCCCTTAAACTAATTTTGAAGCGGAGGAAGCGCAACCAAGGAGAAAGGAAAAAATTATGGAAATTCCGCTTTGCTTTTTAATGCTTACAAAGAAAGTGCTTTTGTTAAAAAATGTGGATTTGTCTAATTATTGGTTTTCCGGGTGTGTCTGAGAATTAAGAAACCGTCAGGTTTGCGTTTCTAATTCTGTTTAGGATAGGCTCTGTGATTGGTTAATTACGAGGTGGGTTTAGTGGAGCTAATTGCTTAGAAAAACTGACTCTATAAAGTTCTCACCGAGACTGAAAAGTTTGGGAGAAAGTTTTGGAGTTCATCGAGTGAAATAATCATCACTGCAGTTTTGGCATTTTGACAGATTCAAAAAAAATTAAAAAAAAATTAGCTTTTTTCAAAAAATCCTAATCCCATTTTCCCTGATTTGCAATTTGCACACACTACTAAAAGATTCGGATTAATCTGGAGTAATTGGGTCAACTGGAGTCAACTTGTAGTTGACCCTTTGATTTTGGATATTTTTTATTTTGTTTTGTATTTTGTGGTATTACTAATTGATGTGTGTTTTCTTCCTGTCGTCCGTCAATGTTTAGAGTTAGACCATGTCGAAATTGTAACGGATTCTCGCAATGTTTATAGGGGCTGCAGCTGCTGCAAGAAAAGAAGTAATTCGAAACAAGATTCGTGCCATTGGGAAAATGGCCAGAGTCTTCTCTGTGCTCAGGTAATTGTGACCGTGTGTAGGGTCATCCCGTTATACTGGATAAGAGAAAGGGCCTTAATTAATTGCTTTGGTTCAAAACAAATGTAATTCTCATGTTTTTGACCTTTTCTTGTGTTGTTTTTCCAGAGAGGAGAGCGAAAGTGTATTGCAGTTGAAGGGTCTCACACCCACTGGTAACTTACCACTTGGAGCTTTATCAGGCGGAAGGACGACACTTCGGAATGGTAAGTTCATTCTGTTATTCCCTAGTCTTTCCGCACGGCTCTCCAGGCTGTGTGTGAGTTTTTATTTGCAACAGGTTTGAATTGAATCTTTCATTCCTTCCTGGAGGACTACTGACTGGAGCTCTCTCCTGGAAATCAATAAAGAAGGTTCCTTGGAAAGGGAAAGAATTCCAGGACAGAGTTTCACCGAATCCTCGGCCTCTTGCTTTCCCGTTTCTTGAGACCTTTCTCCTTTCCACCTTTCCTATTGATTACAAGGTAGAGGCTCTGCGGGAGCTATGCTGACAGCAGAATCCTAATTCTCAAGACTATAAACTAAGAGTGATTTAGGATCGTAAATGACTTTAAACTTTTTCTTTTCTATTTCAGCTCTCCACGGATTCTCAGGCGATCATCTGATCATGTCATTTGAAGAGGCTCGTGGCCTGGATGCGATAAATGAACGAATGCCACCCCGTCAAGAAGGTGGCTCTCCATCTTCTCCGAAATCAGCGTCACCAGCCCCGCCCAAAGCAGGTGCCGGACGTTCCTCACCAGCACAAGCCTCAAACTCGAAGACAGCCGGTGCTGTTCGCAACAATGCGGAACCCTAAAAAGGATTCATTAGGATTAACTTAAATTACGCTATATAAAATTGGATTTCCGTGTTTTCCGTTTTCTGTCAGAAGAGTGTGTGACCCACTAGTGACCCAATTAACGAAAAAGAAACCAGCTTTAAGTTTAAGTTGAAAATCAAGGGAAGGAGCAAAAGCAAAAGACGCTCCGGTTGAGTTATAAAAAGACAAAATTCGAGTCCGTCATTTGTGGTTGGTTGTGCTAAATAGATTAAAGTCAAAAGCGCAAATCGGCGATCGGCGATCGACTCTGGACGGACATAAATTCTAAAAAATTGTGCTTAATTACCGTAAATTTTCTAATAGTAGCCATCAACTAAACCATCAACTAAACTACTATTTATTCAATTCATGTTGGCTGATCCGGGAGACTTTTAAAGCCGCCGGTAGGCAATGATTACAGTCTAATTATTTTGTCTTCTGTCAATTAAAAAAAAACTCAATTAATTCCCATCTGAATTTTTCTTTTGTAAAAGCACACATAATAGCCTTAATGTTTTTCATAATGTGTTAGAAGGATTTGACACTTGAATTGTCACTAATTGTGGCCCTCTTGTAATCTTGGGAAAAGTTCAAAAACTGTTATTTATAGATCAAAAAGTGTTTTTTCAAATTCAATTTCGATTTAAGATTTATTATACAAAGTAGAAGAAGTCTTTAGCCTCGTGTGAATCTGATAAATGATGCCCTTTTTAACTAATTATAAATTGGAGTCCGTTCCACAATTAGTCCCTCACCCGCTGGCTAAATACCAATGGCTGCCGCCTTCTATTAGAAACCTTACGGTAAATTAATTTCGCTTAAAATATTAGTGTAGAGTTATAATAACAAAAAGCCCGTCAGAAGGGAACTTTTCCCTCTGACCCAAGTGACACTGGTGACCAATGATGACTTAATGACCTTGGATCCGGATTTTGGATCTTGGATCTAAAAAAAGGAAAAGTTTCTGACCATCCGCAAACAAGCCGCAGGACGGTTTCCTTTTTGGAAATTGATCTCATTGTCCATTAGAATGTCACTTGAGGTCAAGGAAGGGTTAGATTTAACAATAATAATTGAAAGCTAAAATCGCTTCGGATTTTCTAATGTTGTGGCACTTCCTTCCTCTTGCCTCTTTGCACGACACGATTTCATGTCACCCTCAAGTGAATTTAAGGGTTTGTAACCCAGTTTCGTCCTTCATAATTGAATTGTTTCCTGATGATGATATAAATGCACTTAACAATTAAATGTTGAATTAATTATCCAGTCAAGTCAAGATCTCGTGAAGATCGGAGATTTTAAGTGTTTCTAGCTAACTCTCATTTTAGCTAACTCAAATCACTCTAAAAATACCAAAGAATGGCACACACACCTTTGTACTCGTTAAGTCAAAATGATTACCTTCAACTTATACTTAAATTCAACCATAAACTTATCAATGATTAAATACAATTATGATAAATTAACATTAATAATGAATTAATAATTAAAAATATTACTGTTTGTTGTTGTCAAAAAGTAAACCTTTTGTGTTCAACAGGAGCCAGTGTTTATCATTCCACATTCAGCAGTACAGACCCACAATCAAGAAAATAAAACAATAACTAATTAGCAAATTACCTTCGATTAGGATTGATTTAGGGATTCTTTTAATAGGTCTCAGCGTGCCCCAGAAGGATTTAGTAATGAATCAATGTAACCAGAGTTTAAGCATTCTCAAACAGTCAAAGATTAGCATAAAAAGTTTACAATTTAAGTTAAAATTTTATGGCTAATTGCTAATTAATTTTTGCAAAAAAGGGTAAAATTTTAGCACCGAATTTTCACCTGGTCTCAACTCGCCCCAATTAATTCTGCCGAGCGAACGCGTTGAAAAATGGCGGGATTTGAAAAATTGAAAAAGCTCAAATCGCGTGCTTTTTTCCAGCCCTTCATTTTTCCAGTTTTTGGCAATTGGGATATTTGGAATTTTGGCGACATTTCAGTTTTAATTGTTCCAGTGGTGAATTATTGCTGAAATTCTCGTGACTTTTGACCTTCTGTTGAGCTCTTTGTAAAAATGGTGAACGAAGTGAAGGCAGGAAACTCTGGGACTTCGAGGAAGCAGAGCGGTGCAAATGGAACTGAAAATGTCTACGGAAGCAGAATTGATTTCCTGCAAAACATGAGCAATTCTGAACTTGCTATGATCCATAAACTGGCTGGAAATGACCCGGAAGTTCGGAAAGCAACGATAAAGAAACTTCGACGGTGGCTGAAAGCAATTGCTACCAAAATTCCGGATTCTTTAGGTAAAATGAACTCGGCGTGATTGTAATTGTAACCAATTTGTATTGTAAACAAAACAATCGATTACGACATTCATCGTAATCGATCGGGGCTGACTTTGGATCTGTTTTTCAGATTCTCGTGATTCAATTGATGCTAATTTTGGAAGAGTCTGGAAGGCGTTATTCTACTGCATGTGGATGGCAGATAAGCCCTTACCCCAGGAAACATTGGCGGAACAAATTAGCAGTTTTGTTTCCATATTTTCCGAGAAGCGGAATGTAATGATACTGTTTACGGAATGGTTCCTCATCACTATCGTACGTGAATGGCCGTGGATTGATCGGTTGAGGATGGATAAGTTCATGATGGTGAGAAAAATATTGAAAATGAAGCGTTGGCGTAAGGGACTAACTTCTGTTTGCTTTTTTTTTAGTTGATTCGGCGATTTTTGCGAAAAGTCCTTCAAGAATTCTCCAAGTATGACTACGAAGATAATATTTTGGACGGATTTCTCCAGATCATGAGTGTACATATCTTCAACCATCATCCCCAAATTTCGAAATCAAAGCGACGGAAATCTAAATGCCCGGACCCACCCAAAGCAGCGCTTGGGCTTCAAATCCACATTGTCGATATATTTTTAGAGGAACTGGCGAAAGTTGGAGGGTCAAATTTGGGAAGTGATAAAATTCTTAAAATTCTGACCCCTTTTGTGAAAGAAGTTGCGGAGAATGATGATCAGCGGCTCTTGGATGAAATCAAGGAGAGGCTTTTCCATCATTTGATGAAGCAGAGTGATGTTGGGATCGACTATGTGGAATCTCGCGGTGGACAACTGGAGTTGATGGTAAGCTTTTATAAACAACTGGAAAATATCTGTAAAACGACAGCAATTTTTATTCTTATTCTAGGAATTGGACGAAGATGAGAATGAAGAAAACAATGAAGAAGTGAGTTTTGAGAAACCGAAGGCTGCTCCCCTTGACCCCCGTGCTGGACAAGTGGATGTTATGCTGCCACAACTCAACGTGGATTATGACGCTCTTGTTGAGATGCTTACCGCCACCGCTGACAGGGAAGATATACGAGCGAAAAATAGGAAAATTATTCGTGGATTGATACGAGAGTAAGCTTGCTTCACCGAACTTTTGAACAATTTGGAGCTCATAATCTGTGACTGTTTACAACAGATTCAAAAAACTCACACAAGGTGAATTCCCACTTGGATTTAAACGGGAAGGCAGTCGGGTTCCAGCGATCAAACGATCTGAAATTGACGCTGCGGCTAAGCGTCTAATCCATCTGGATAACGAACTGAAGGAGCCTAAAATGAAGCGCAAAAATAAGAAGCAGCGGCTGCTTGTTCAAGAAGTGACATCCTCCCTTGCAAATGAAAGTCTTGAGAGTGAAGACAACTCTGAATTCCTGAATGACGACAATTTAATGGATCATTTGGACGGCAATTACGACGGCTACATGGCTGAATTGAATGGGGACACAGAGGCATCGGAGAACAAGAAAAAGGCTTCACCAGTGGAAACATCGGCTAGAAAAGTACGGAAAGCGACGAGGAAAATGAAAAAGCAAGCTCCTACTCCTGCAACGCCTGCAACTTCAGATGTGCCAGATGCAAAGCCAAGTCCACCTGTCACCACCAAGAGCAGTGGGATTACCAGCACAGATTCCGAAGATACGTATGTGATCATCAAGCGTAAACGTCGTACAAGCGACCGAGCCCCGCCGCAGCGTAAAAGCGATGAGAACAAGCGCAGCATCACTGCTGAGCAGCTGAGCAGCATCTACTCTCCAATTATCGCAAGTTCAAAACGGGCCAGATTGGAATCCCCCACGGAATTGCCTTCGAAGCCTTCAACTCCGATCATGAAGGTTACAACCCCAAGTCCGAAAAGTATTGGGAAACAGAATCCCATGGGCATGAGAATCGGGACTCCATCCAGTTCTCCAGCTAAGACTCCTTCCAGTGCAAAGAAGAAGGTCAACTTTGTTCTTACCAAAAACTCAGAACACCGTACGTGGAAAAATATTTTTTGTATAAATGTACAATGTGCAATTACGTAAATTTCTTCTTCTTTTTTCAGCGCATTCTGACTATCAAGAGTCGATTAAGAGGAGCCCAGCGATTCCATATGACGGAAGCAAGCAACCAAGCTCTGGACTGTTGAAGCCAAAATCTCCTGCGACGCCGTTGTCCCCGCGGAAGCGTCTTTTGACAAAGTCTGTTTCAATGACACCAACGGATCAAACTCCAAGACGAAAAGCCTCGGAATTCTTCTGAAAGCAAGTAGTACAAAGTACAACTTTCATTAATTCTAATTTTTGAGACATTGAGTTTGCTCCATTTCTTGTTCATCATCAACTCCGATTAAAATGGTTATTTGTAAATGCGTAGTTTTAGGATGGTATTCAGATGATGTCCTGATTTTGTGGAATTGTCGCTACTGGAGATTGGTTGGTATTGATCAATCAATCAATCTGCCACTTTCTGAATTTATCCAACAACTATTCTGATCTCCGTGTTTGGTTTTCCATCGATTTTTATAAGCAGCGGAGTACAATGTCTGACAGTGAGGAAGAGAGTTACGAGTTCCCTTCGTCTGAACATGAGGTTGAATCGCGACCTTTCATTTATGTGGAAGAAGAGGGCGAGTCCTTTGGTGAAATGCTTGGGGCTGTGGACGTCCAGCAGGAACCTCCAGCTGACGAAGCTCCACCAAGTTCAGCGTAAGTGTCAAACACATTACTCCTAAAGGTACTCTTGATTTTATTGTTTGAATTTCAGATGTGACAGTAAGGTCCCACCGTCAGCGCTTTCACCAAGAATGTATCGATGTCCGAGCATTGAAAGCTTCCTGAAGCTTGGTGAAAAGGTCCGCATTTACTTCCACATCCTCCCAGGAAGCGTTCTGTTTGCACGTGAAGCAAGACTCGACCGGACGATCCTTGACATCAAAAATGAGATCAGTCCCATTTGCCAAGTAATGTGACTTCTTTTTATAATCAATTACGTGATGATTTTCAACGATTCTTTGTTCAACAGGTTCCAGCGGAGTTCCTGGAGCTGCGTAAGAACAACAATGTGATCATGGACCATCGAACTTTGGCAGAGATTGGAGGCAAGCCTGGGAAACGATTGAAGCTGTCGCTGAAGTTGAGCGTACGCTGCCCTTCCATCTACACAATCAACATCCGTCAAGACAAAGTCTTGGACCCGAGACCACCAGTCAAGAGGCAAATCATTATCGAAACAAGTACGAAATTACTTTCCATAAGGGAGATGTTTTGATTCTTTTTCAACTGTTTCAGGCACTGGATGGAAAACTGTGGACATTACTGTGGAGTACGACTGCCTTCTGAAAGCGTACTTGGGAGGATACCGTGACAAACGAAATGGACTTTTGTACCACAATGCCGTCGCTCAAACGATGTTTGATCACAAGCCAATTCCTGACAACAGTAAGGAAAAGTTGAATACTTGAAAGAGACTGAGCTGTTAAACAAGTTTAATTTTGCAGTGGAGGATTTCTCCTGTCAAACATTCCATGACACTTGGAAGCAAGTCCAGACGCTGAAGGATCAGTACCAACAAACAGCCAGGCGTGACTACTACCTTTCAGAAAAGCATGACAAGGTCATTCGGGCCAACTTTTACGTCTCCACGGAATTCCTCGAACGGAAAAGAGTTGAAGCGGTAACTTTTGCTAATCACATTGGAACTGTTAATCTAAAATCCTCATTGGCTATTGTAGGCAATTATAATCCAAAAGTACTGGCGTCGATGGCTTGCAATTCGGGAAAGAACAGAGAGACTCCAGGCTTTGCTCCAGCGTGTCGAATGGGCAGAAAATATTCGCAAAGGTCGTTATGAAGTACGCATGAAAATCATGCAAGAAGAATTGCGGCGACAGCACAACCCTACGACAATGGTACAAAGTAACCACTCTGATAAAGTTATTAACTAAAGCCCTTGACATTTAGCGAGATGTTGAGTTTCTCTACCGTGCAATTAGCAACTGGCGACACAAGGAGTTGGAATACATTGAAGCTCATCCGTGGGGAGCAGATCGAAAAGCAGCACTTGCACAAGTGACTGAAATGGAGTTAGAATTACTCCGAGAATTGGATAAGGTCAGAAGCAGAATCAAAAAAGGACTCAAAGAGAAAGTCATCGAAAGGGCTTTCCGGAAGGTCGGTTTTCTAGAAGGTTTTTCCAGGAGAATTATGATGAAAAGTAGAGAATTTGTTTTAGATGGGTGACCCAGGGCGTGCGTTGAACAAGTCTGGGAACTTAATGTCGTGGGACACTCCTACAAAGTACACTTCGCGTCAATTCAATAAGCTCTACGAACACCTCAAGGACCCTGTGACGGATGAGACGGAGCGCTTTGCGCTTCTTGAGACGCTCTACGAAAATGTAACCTTGCCCCAAAGCATTATAATCATGGATTTAATTTTTAATTTTCTAAGGTCAAGGCCCACAACTCCTTGATGACAAAGTATCTCCTGGATTTGATTGGACGAGAAATCGCATTGGCTAAAATGAATCAACCAAAACTTCTCGAAAGCGTCAGGAAAAGGTCACACCGGTTCCGCAATACCTGTCTATAAATTCGTATTCATCAATTTCCAATTTTTAAAATTTTTAGGCTGGCGCATGCATTCTACCGAGTGTGTCGTGAGCCTTCGTTTAATCCGGAAGCATTCCGTCTCCAAATGGCGAGTAAATTGGGCTTAAATGAATTGTAAATCACTCATGACTTTTCCTATTTACAGACTCCATATGACCCGATGAAATTGCGGAAAGATATGCTCCAATGCAAGAGTTGCCGTGAGCTCCTTCCTCGTGACCAATTTGCAGTGATCGATCGAACCACTGTTTCCAGTCGATGTAAAAAGTGCACCGGGATGTATCGAACGGCTTTTCTTCCACCGGACCTGAATCTCTACCGTCACATGCTTCACGAACTTCGGAACGAAGAGCAAGAAGCAAAAGTGGAGAGTTCTATGACCTACCTCATTGACGTAAACACCGCTGATACCGCTCAAAACGCCGATATCAGCGTTTACTTTTTGTCTTTTTCCAGGCCGCTGACCTCCAGTTCCTAATCGAGCAACTTTGGCACGGGCAGTCAGCTCTGAGCGGAATGGATAACAAATATCTCCTCCATCTTTGTCGCTGGAACAAGGACCAACCATGGACTCCTTGGAACTGTGTTCTACTCACGGAAGAAGAGATGATCACTCATACAACGGTGGAAGACTTGGGAAAAGTTTGTTGCATTACTTCAGAAGCATCATTCAAGCTTTTTCTTTAGGAATTTGTTTTTTTTTGCAGCAATACGAACCTTCATTTGTGGACACGGTCCATGTCAAGCACCAAGCGGCTCGGATGTACTTTGCTCGGCTCACAGCCCCTCTCGCTTTACCAGTTGATGAGAAACGTGCTGATTTCTGTGCCGCTTATATCGCTGCTCACCGCGCCAAGAGGCTTGCAGATGCAGCCCAGCAAGGAAGCAAAGAATGACTTTGATTATTAATTGAACCGTGACAATGATCTCATATGAATTTATTCATGAGGCATTTGTGCACTTGTCAACGGAATAATGAAAGCTTTCACTACGATGTTTAGCTACACAGGGGCGTAAGCTAAGGCTTGATTTTATACAAAGTTTTGCATTTAGCTGGAATTCCAAAATGTCCACAATGTCTACACTTTAGAGTTAAAGAGTTGCATTCAATTCTGAAAGCCCGTGTGATTGTAATGATTAAATTATTGACCTTTGGCTTGAGGATACGTATCTTTTAGCTGCGCGTAATAAACTGCGGTGAAAGCCCACATGAAGAAAAGCTTCTTTAGTCCAATCGTTTTTCCAGGACTGCAAATTCCAGCTGCTGTTTAGGAATACCAAATTCGGGGTCACTGAAGAACGGTTCCCTTTCTCCAGTATCGACAAATCCCATTTTCTTGTACCATTTGATGAGTTCATGACGACAACTGATCACGGTCATGATTATGGAAGCACAGCCTTGATTCTTGGCCCATTCATGAGCGAATTGAGTAAGTTCCTTCCCAATACCACGGCTTTGCAGTTCAGGGGAAACAGTTAACATCCCTAGGTAGCACTTCAATTCATCCTTTTTTACAACTTTCTCCAGGAAAACGCAACCTGTCCAGTACAAATATTAAAATATACTTAAGGTATAGATATTAAATACGATTTAGATTCAAAGTTCAAACCTAGAATTCGATCATCTTCTGGAAACTCAAAATCGTCTTCATATTTTAGTAAAACAGCATTCTTATTCTCAATGTTCTTCTTCAGCGTTTCAGCACTACATCGGCTACCGTCGCTACAAAGGTCAAGAATGTCAATTAACTTCACGTTGACTGAAAAGGTGAAACTCTTACAGCAAATCTGCTTCAGTTGTCCATCCTACTTTTGAACTTTCACCTCTGTAGGCACTATGGATAAGGGTCATCAGTTGAGGAACATCATCCACCGTCGCTGGTTGAATCGTAGGCATTGTTTCTATAAAACTAAAACTTAAATTAGTTTTTAGAATCTAAAAGGAAATTGAATTGCTAATTGAAAAGGCCTTATTTGGTGTGGATTGAAATGGTGAAAGTTCACTTTCACTTTAAATGGTTAAACGCCATTTGGAAAAAATAAAATTTTTGCATATCAAAAGTGATCAATAAAACCCTAGTTAAGGCTTGAAGATTTGTATACGGATTTTTCAAGTTTAATTTGGTTTTGTATGTTTGCTGATCACTTACCTGGATTGGAAAATGCGTTGATTTTAGCCTCAGATTTAATTTGAAACGGAGGAGCAATTATCTGCAAGCAACAGGCAGAGACGACTGATGTTTCAAGTGTCTGAGGCTGGTTCTCTCTTTTTTGGAATAGCGCTTGTGCCATTTGTTTGCAAATCCGATCCTCTGCTTAAGCCAAAAGTAAATTTCATGACCTTCAGCTTCATATCTTTTGCCACTATGGAATGAGATCATCTTCATGTTCTTATGCAATCCAGATGCCTCTTGACACTCAAGCTTTAATTCTAACAACCAATTGGCAACAAAATTACACTTTCATACTCGCGTCTTTCACACACTTACAAACAACTATAAACTGCCACGCCTCAAACCATAAATTAAAACGAAAATGGGAAGGAAACCTGGAGAAAATGAGTCGTGGGAAGATGACGAAATTCTTGTTTTCCATCAGGAGTTTTACACCTGGATTTTGTACATTGTGTTGATGACCAAATTTTTATTGACGAAAGGGAAAGTGGAAGAAGGAATTTTTAGAAAAGATGATTTTAGAGCTTCTGTTCCAAGGCAATGGTGACAGTCTTGGTCTCCAAGTATTCCTTGAGAGCAGCCTCGCCACTGGAAAAATAATAAAAATTAAGTTTAAATGCTAATACTGGAATTGTTAGGTAAAGAACTAGTGTCGTTGGAACTTACAGCTCGCGCCCTTGCCCGGATTCCTTGAACCCGCCAAACGGTGTTTGAGGAGCAATGGCGTCGTAGCAGTTGACCCAAACGGATCCTGCTTGAACGTGCTGGACAAAGGTGAGGGCCTTGTTGATGTCCTTGGTAATGATTCCAGCAGCCAATCCGTACCTGGTTGCATTGGCACGCTCAATAGCCTCTTCCAAGGTGTCGAACTTGAGAATTTGTTGGACTGGTCCAAAGATCTCTTCTTTGGCAATTCGCATGTCTAAAACACAAAGTTTGGAAATTAATAACCTCAGTTGACCCTGATTTGTTACGAGTGGAAAGCATACTGTCTTGAACGTTGGAGAAGACAGTGGGCTTGACAAAGTAGCCCTTGTTTCCGTGCCGGGCACCACCAGCCTCGACCTTGGCACCCTCCTTCTTTCCAGATTCAATGAGATCTACGATCTTGTCCAGTTGAGCTTGGTCAATTTGAGGTCCCTGTTGGATCCCTTCTTCAAATGGATCTCCCACTTTGCGGCTGTTGGCAAGCTCCGTGGCCTTCTTGACAAAGGCATCGTAAACCTTGGAGTGGACAAAGGTTCGGGATCCGGCGCAACAGTTTTGACCGTGGTTGTTGAAGATGGCTCCATGGGCGATATTGGCAGACTCGTCAACTAGAAAAAGAAAAGAATGTGTAAAGGCTTGTTCTTAGAATGTCAAAATAGAGATTGTGTGTTTTCTTACTGTCAGCGTCGTCCATGATGATGATTGGTGATTTTCCACCTAGTTCAAGAGTGCATCTCTTGAGGTTGCTGGCAGCAGCAGCTCCGAAGATCACTTTTCCGATGTCGGTTGAGCCAGTGAAGGCAACCTTGTC
>VNWY01000280.1:0-56840 GCA_009869845.1 Pseudachorutes palmiensis
AGTGTACTTATGTCAAAGGGGAGGAGTCTGACATAATTCCTTATGCTATGTCACTAATCCTATGCTATGTCGGCGTGGCGCTATCCATCTATTAAAGCATGTCCGGTAAATAAACATACAAATGAGAATTGAGGTGGGGTAAAAAATTGGAGGGATAATTTTCCCTGAAATTAAGTTTTTTTATAGTTTGGGCCCTTGTTTACCTCTCCTGATTTTAGCCTGCCAGGTTACCGTTTGCAAAAATGACAAGAAAGGAAAGTGAGTGGTTTGGAAATCGGGTTGTCCAGCACCTTTTGGGACTGCCTCACTTCAATGTCAAGGACATCGTTCGTCACTTCAAGGGTGAGGTCAAGTCTCGCAGAACCATATATTCCATATTAAAAAACTACCAGGAAAATGATGAGATAGTGTACGAAAAGTCACCAGGTCATCCCTGCCTGAAAACTCTCCGAGAAAGTTGAAGAAAGTGGAGAAAGCCTTCAAGAGGAACCTTTCCCTTACGATGCGGCAGGTAGCCAGGGAATTGGAATTTGCGAAGAGTACTTTGCCAGATATTAAAGTACACAAATTAGGCATGACAGCCAGAACAAAAAAAAAGGCACCAAAGCATGTTAAGGGCCAAGAAAACCGAGCTGAAATTGGACTTCAAAAAGTGTTGAAAAAACAACTCTCTAACCTTTTGGTCATTGATGACGAGACTCACGTTATCATTGACCCATCAGAGCATCCTGGGCGTAATTTTGTACAAGCAGTGGACCACTCTCGAGTTAGTCAGCGGAAGCATCCATCAACAAATATTCGTTGATTTAAGAAGATTTGGTCAACAATTTCAAAGGAAGTAGCTCAGGAATCTGGGATTTTGACTATGAGCCGGGCTCTCAAGTTCATCCGGAAAGTGAGGTCAGGGAGTTATCGAAAAGCAATGTGTGACCTATCTAACAAAACCTGACCCTTGTGACGCCATTTTGACATAAGTAAAGTCAGCGTAAACCGTTTCTGTTTTTCACTGCTGGCTAAAAATGATTTGTATATTTATATACCGGACATGCTTTATAAGCTTAAATGATTAAGAAGGCACGATTGGTTATCTATGGCCAGGTAAAAAGTATAAAGTTCCTCGTGCATACATCCTCCTTCCTGGTCCAGCCTTTTACTGTTCCAGGTCGTTTTTGTTTAAGCTAATTTTTGCATTTCGTTCAGATTCCTTAAACTTTAAACAGACTTTAAACAGACAGCCAAATATTTTACACCCCGTAGCTGCACAACTCGTGACGCTCGTGCTTGTTTCACATTACAGAACTTTGTTAATCAATTTCAGACGGAGAATTTCAATGTCAATGGAAGAACTGCGCCAGGCTTAAGAAAGGAGTTAATCCATTTCCGAATCTTGCAAGACTCTTGAAGCACGTTCGGGACATCCATATTTTGAAGGGCAACGGACGTATCATTCATCCAGAGGCCAGGAGCAAGTATGTTGCCCTACTATTCTTATTTATTATTTGATTTATTGTAAAAGTTAGAAGATTGCGCAGTGGAGATTCGGCTTGTAATTTCCAGATAACTCAGACCATAACGTTTGGGAACTTTTTTTTTTAATAATAATTTTGTGAAACAAGTTGGTTTTGAGTCTGGGTGAGGCTGTTCTAAACGCAACCGGAACTACGAATGATCATTATGATGTTGAGATGTTAACTGTATGGATGTAAATAGGCACTTGCAGTTGTCTCGAAGTACGATAGCTTCATTGGCTGATACCAATACGAAAAAGCGTAAGTTGGTCCACCAGTGAAATTATATTTTTGGTTTTGCTTGTTTTTAGGAAGCTTGTTCCATCCCGGCGTGTTATCATTCCAAATAGGGCTGAAACTGAACCTAAGCGTAAGCTTAGTTTTCAACCAGTAGCTGTTTCAAACCACTCCACTTCTGGTCCCACTTTTGTTCCCAGTTCCATTTCTTACTCTATGGCGCAGGCAACACCTATGTTGCCGCCCCTTGTTACCGAGCATGCTTGTGAGTTCAATTTTGTTTTATTTTTTTTGTGTTGCATTTTTGAGATCCATTGGTCAACATCATTTCAATGAGACTAATTTGCGTAAAATTATTTCCAGCGGCTCCGACTCAGTCTACGCAGGTTGCTGTGGTCTTTCCACCCCAAGCTCCACGTCAAGCAGTTCAACAATCGGAACCGTTGTTCGTCGCTGTGCCTCCAAGACCACAGCGATTGGTTCATTCCGACGCCTACGTCAGGTATATACCAGAAATATGTAATTCATCTATGACATATTGAACAATTTAATTCTAACATTTGCAGGTACATTGAGAGTCTTCAAGCAAACCCTCCTGATCGGAGTATTAGTTGGGACAGCACGCTTCACGCGACCAGTGCCAACACCCGAGTTCCGGATCCGGAACGACTTCCTGTCCACTGGTTAGGAAACGGGATTGGACAGCATGGATCAGCACTGGAGGCGTTGTGGGCTCTCCGCGACTTCATGACCAGAGATGCGTTGAATCTACGCCGCATGCATTGAAGCGCATTCCATCACAAAACTCATTCTTAATTCTCATTTTCATAGGGATTGTCAGGAATACAATGTTATACCAGTCACATACTATCGAAATTTCTACTATCTTTGTGAACTTGAGTAAACAAAGAGTGTAGTTAGCATTAACTGATTGGACGTTGAAGATGAGTTGGGACTGTTTCTTTAGAAGATTAGTTTGTACTTGTGAGGAAGGAACACGGGGAGACTGACTGATGTCTGGGTGTGACGCTGATGACTCGGTCAGCATATAGATTTCCGAAGCTGTAGATGATTTGAACATTGGGAATGAGTCCCTGATAGGAAAGACAAGGAGGATGGTTGGGTGTCCTTCTTGAAAAATGATTATGTCTCTTCTCTTGGAAAAATCATAAGAGGAACGGAAGAGAAAGCCGTCCCTCGTAAAATTGTCCTCTTGATTTTCCAGTCACACCCGGATAGGAGAGATAAAAATTACGATTGTAATTTCCCGTTGCGTTGGTCTTGAGGCTATAAAATGGAGGACCTTCCTAGCACCGTTTGGTCCCTGCCCTTGCTCTCTGTAGTATTCTCCAGCACTGACTCTCCCTCTGGAAGAGAAAGCAAATAAGGATGTGAGGTCGGCCTTGTGCCCTATTGAGACCTCCTGGCAGAAGCACCGGATCAAATGAACCAAAGCTGGATCCTTCTCCAGCACCCAGCTAAGCTCCCAGTCGGGAACTCACTTAACATTTTACCCATCCCAATAATTCTTCTTTCCGGAAATACTTCCCCATATCTTCAGTCTCCTCTCCCAAATAATGGGATACTCTCCAAGGAGAAGGAGAAAGGAGAAATCACTTGACACAGCTGTGGAAATTCAGCCAAAGATTCCCTCACGATTCCCACTTTCCATTGCTTTCTGCGGGATCTGCTAGGCAAAAAGCAGTGGAAAGCACAGGGAAATCAAAGGTAACTCCTCACCTATTAAACCCTCTTGACTTGAGTTATTCACTCTTCAGAGAAAATACTTTCCCTTTTCTTTCTTCGCTTTAATTGAGTATGATTATAACGACTTGTTTTCCATTGTCTCCGGAGCCTCGGGAAAGTGGGGAAAGTATAGTATGGGGAATGAGGGAACAATTTTTGTGCGATTTCATTTCTGCTCATTAAGGAGAAAGTACATTTTCCCTTGTGATGGGATGAGTATGTTTGTATAAATCTTATCTTCTTAGGCATAAGTTAGGGGATTGAGAAGAGAAAGTTTATTTTCATAAATGAAGGACTTTTCTTATTCGCCTTCTGCTGGTATGTGGACGGAGACATTCAGGAGAAGGTGGATAAGACACACTTCTGAATATGCGGCTTCCTTTTGACATTCTTTGCCTTATAATCTTCATCCTCATCTTGAAAACAAGTACGAGCACAAGCACTCCAAACTGTCACTGGATTTTAAGTATGAAAAACTTTCTTCTTCGTTTTAGTCCCACCACCACCAAATAAGAGTGACTTTTACTTTGGGAATGTAAAAGCACATAAACGCGTGAGCTCGACTGCTCTCGTCTTCTTTCCCTTCACTTTCTCCTCTCCACTTTCTCCTTCAACATGCTATAAACGGAACATATTCCTAGGCAAGAAAGATGTCCTGCCCCATTATTATACGAAACTTCTCACACCAAAGGCAAAGCCAGTCATTGCGTACCCAATTTGTTCCTAATTTTTATTCTACTTTTTCTTCTGCTCGGAATTGAAGGCATATTTACTATTCTTTGTTTGGTGCAACAGTCAGATCAAATGCGTGCCTGCTCTTACGCTGACACTCGGGTTATGAATGGCTTCAAGATTTAGAGCGACACATGAACTTCTAGACTTAAAAGTCAGTCATAAACTTTTATCCTGGATGTCAAAGGTGATTTTGTTGTCTGGTGACATGCTTCATGCATCATTATTCTGGAAACATTCTTCCGTACAGTTCCAAAAGGAACACACAGTCCTGGAAGCTAACGGAAACTTTTTACCCTGATGCTCCTTCATACGTTAAAAAACAGAAAAACATCTCTTGAGCTTGCGCAATGGCTTTTGGGGATTAGGATTCCCTTCAGTATTTCAGTGTGCAGTATAATGTAAAAGATGCTGAGAAAAATCCATCGAGACACCACCCAATCGCTTTGAACATGGCCGGCATATCCCCCTTCCATTAGAGGCTTGGTTGTGGTCCCTAGATTTTCGAAAAATAAAACAATTTTGAACTCCTCCTACATTTAAGGTTTGCATTTAATCCGAATTTATGGAGAATATAAAATTGAGAAAGAAAAAGGTTTTTGGGAATACTTCAAAAGCTTTCCCTAAGTTCCGTTCTTCGGCGCATAAACAGTGAAAAGCCGTATAATAAAACGGGACAGGCGGTAATAAAGGAGATACGCGATACCACAAGGCCAGCTATGAGCTTCATCTCCAAACCATTAGGATCATCATGATCATTATAGCTAAGATGTCTAAATACGAAACACAAAATCCCTTCTTTTAGAGGTATAACTGGGCTGGCCGTTACGGGTAAAAGTAATTGCAAAAGAACCAGTTGACTACAAGCAACACATAACGCAAGATTTAGCCTCTTTCACCGGGAATATATCAGAATTCTTGAGACTGAATGCCCAGCGTAAAGTTTTTCAACGTATCAATAATATCGTTTCAAAATTTTTTCAAAGAAATTCTTCAGGTCGATGGACGATTGGGTTCGGTTGTCATGTTGATGTGTTTAGCTGATCGATCTCGCTACTTTTATTTTGAAGACAGGGCATCATGACGAAGAAAGGGGCGGAAATTGTATCCAATGTCATCCAGAAATTTCTGCTGAGGTTGCAATTACTCGTCGGGACCATTTCACTTTGAGTCTTTTTGTCTTCCTTTTGACATTCGTCTCCCTCCCTTTGTTCTGTATTATCCAATCGTTCCTTCCCTTTTACTTGACGCGCGTGGGGGATATTCATTGGATTTCAAGCTCGCTCACGCGTTTATGGTGTAAAAAGAAAACTGCCAGCTTTTCTCAAATCAAAATCAGGGACTAAAACGGCATAAAAAAATGAAACATTTGAAAAGTTTTACTCGGCTTTGCTTGACAGCTTCTGTTTATATTAGAAGAAGGGGTAGGAATACGGTAATACATTCTACCCCAAATGTAATTCACATACTGAAATGTTTTAAATAATATTAATGTGCATTGTTTCTTACTTTCTACTATAAAGCCGATGCTTTTGCGTGTTTCAAATGTACTTAATTACCAGTTTCATCACCAATGTAGGATTCCACGAGCCTCTAAGCTGTTGGAATATCCCAGCCTATAGTAAGGCTTTAGGCAAAGCTTGAAAGCTTTTGTGATAAAAGAATGCTACAATTTTGCGTTGACAAAGTTTTGGAGTATTGTTTCCAAGCGGTGGTGGTGTTGAGAAGGTTTCGGTAACTTCATAAAGATTCCCTGTGTTTCCTCTGTGGTGGCTAAAGTTATCCAGTGAAAGAAGGAGAAAGTCTGCCTTACTTCCATTGCTCCTAACTGCCCTCAGCATTTTGCAATATAGCTCAACTTTTCAGCAGCAGTTCTAACCTTTGGTTTACTTTTCGAAATAGTCTCTACACATATGACACTGACAGGAGAAACTTTTCTGACAACATTTGTAAAGGTCACCAGGGTTTCGTATGTCAAGTTTATCGTTTGAACGCTCCAGAAATATGGCGCTGGCAAAGAATGAAGAACTCAACTCTGTACAACTGTTACATCAAAAAGTTATTCGTAGATCTGCATTTAGTGAAACGAGGTCAGCTCAGTTTTAAACAAAACGACTCACTCATGAGGGTCTGGAGCCATGAGGGCAGCAGTAAAAATAGCTCCCGCAACACAATGTTACATAACAGTTTCGGAAAGTGCTGTAACAAAAGCGTTCCAAAAATCTGAGATGAATTTGTCATCGGGTTCCTTGTATATTGTTACAAAGCGTGAGAAAGTGATTGAAAAAGACTTCGCCCAACATCACAGGGTGGTCTACATTATGCGCATTGCATTTTGGCTTTTCTGATTTGTTTGGCCATCTTGTTTAAACATTAGACACGTCTTAACTATGCTTGTGGACGTCTCTTTTAGCTAAAATTAAGGGAAGATTTAGTTAGGGTGAGAAGGAACATGGTTTTGATTAATGATATTCGCCCCAGAATCAAATAAATCAATCTGTCAAATCAAGTCTGTCGCTTCGCAACAGACTTTTATTCACAATAACCTAGCATAATTAAGCTATAGAGGTCAAAGGTTTTCATTATTGTTTGGTTTAAGTTTGTACAGGTTAGGATGCGTCTTAATTTGTTGATTGTAAAACTTTATTTTCTAATGCTTTATAACGGTGGCATTTTTTGGCATTATAACGCCGAAATTATTAAATACTCATTACCACTAACTTTAATAATGATTTGAAAATTAGATAACATATTGTAATTGATGAGAACTTTTGACAAAACAAGTTGCCGGAACCTCAATCGTTCAGCTTACCCGGCGTAGTAGTTTTGTTTGTTCTCGCATTCGAATAAAGATACAAAGATAAGAACAAAAGTTTTGTATAGTTAAGCGTTAAAACTAAAAGTGGAGATTCAAATGGGAATGCAATTGGAATTTAGATAATTTTATGACATAGTCCAACTAAAAAGATGACCAAAATTGGTAGTACAAATACGGAAAGCCAATGCGTTGTTACAATTCCAAAAGCATATCAGCGTAAGCTACAGCGTAAGCTACCAGTGGAACGTTTAAGTAATGGATTAATCAATAGGAAACAACAAAACCTTTTATACAGACCAAAAGTGATTAAGACTAGGAAGGCTTTTGAAAATGCGAAGTAATCCTTAATTCCATTGAAATTCTAAACTTTTTGGTCTCCTTGGTGGATTTAAAATTTCTTTTCATTTCCTAAACTACATCAATCAAATTGTACCACATCAGTAAACGAAAAGTTCATTTCTAAAGGTCTTTTAGGGAAAAAGGAAATGTGAGGAATAATGAAATTGGGGTAGTGAGAAAGAAACGGCTGAAGGCTTTCTCCAGCCACCCAATGAAAGTGAAAGAACTCAATCCTGAACCCGCAGGATGGAAAAGCTGCAGAGGTTCATATCTCCGAATAACCAGCAACTTCCTAACATTAGCACTCATAAAAATTAGTCTTGCCCAGTGCACAAGTTTCGATTTACGAGGATTGACAATAGCTTTATTGCAACAATCCACTCACTGGTCCTCATGCATTTTGATTTTAATCAACTGTAACAAAGTCATAATTAATTTAATCGTATTGCAAGCAATGTCAAACTAACATTATCTCAGTTCCTGAAATTGCTTGTAGTTTTAGTTCCATTTGTTTCACTGATTGGACTTTTATATCTTTATTTTCGAATCCATCAACCATCTCAACTGCTTCGCATGCAATATGTCGCAAGCACCGCGGTTTACTTCCACGTTTTCTTCGAATTTTTTTTTCCAAGAGAACGTTATCTTTAGGTTAATGCTGTTTCTTTTGCTCTCCTTAAGTATACGCTTCCTGTGTGATTTAGAAGTCAGAGGAGCATAAATGACTTTAATCTAAGCTCATCATGGATCCTGGTCCAATCCACCCCTTTGGTTTGTTTTGACTCAACTCGCATTTATTTTATTCTCCAGAAATCCGCCCTTCCTCCTCATTTACTTTATATTTGCTTTTATGTTGAGTTGAGTTCCTCCTTTTTAGGGTTCTAGGTTATTGGAAGACTATTTCAATGAGGAGAAGTTGGAGAAAGTAGGGAAATCTAGAGAATTGGGAAGAATCCATTTATGGGAGTCTGGATTTTAAGTTTTGTTCGTCTTTCATTTGCATACGCTGATCTGATTAACTTCAAGTTGGATTTTATCCGGATAGGAGAACTACTTCTGAATTCATAGCAGGAGTTTGCATCTGCCTAACCTTTCTAAGAGAACTCTCACATTGGGAGCGTCATCGTCACCACACATTCAGCTTAATAAACTAAGACCTTCACTTTCACTGTCGTATACGGATAGTGATTTTGGCAGAATTCACAATGAAATCCACGCCTCGCCACCCAAAAGTTGTTATCTTACTTTAATCCAACTGACAGCTCCATTGTAAAATTTTTGATTGATAATCCTATTTTGTTGAACACTCAATATAAATATGCGTAGAAATTGCTTTTTCTAATAAAGTTTCTGAAGTTATTTCTATGGTCGTTTTATAAACATGAAAACTTCGTGCCTGCATGCAAATTGTTATTCTCGGTCAGAAAACTTTTTTTTAAGTGTTTCAGTGTGATACATCAATTTCACAGGCTGGGTCTCTCCAAATTATTCCGCTACACCCGGCATGCGCCTGATTGCAGTAACTTCTTTCACGTGTACTGTGATCAGATGTCACTTATTCTAAAGTGACAAAAGCTTTTGACAGAAGTGAATTTGTAGTATTAGTTGCTTCTGAAATAAAGACACGCACGCAGGCTCAGAATCCATATGCGAAGCCAAAGCCAAAAGCGAATTAAAATATTCCTGGCTACTGTGGCCCTGCTCGAAGTGTGTGGCACGTGAAAATAAAAAGAGGCACACACTAGGGGCAATAGGGATCAGGCGACATAAGGGAGGTCTGGTGTTTATTTTCTCATCGTGAAATCAAAATGCATTACCATCGAGGAGGACAGAAGTGGAGAAAGTGTGTAGAGAAAGGAGATTCGACATGGGAAAAGGATTTTATCCTGCTGGCAGAAGATGAAATTTCATGAATAGATTGAAGATTCCGTCCAAAAGTCCCGTTATACATTTTAATCCTTCGACTCGGTCCTCTTGGGACTTGTTCCTGTCATTGTGAAATTTTCAACCAATCCCGCAGTACGCGCTTACCTTCTGGCTCCAACATCGTTCTTTATAAAAACCAGACGAGGAAGTACCCACTTCCAAAAACCTCGAATAAATAACCCAAGTAATCTAGTATTCAAAAGAAGTGTGCAATCCACAGTTGCTGAATCCGCTGCAAATTAGATTTTATGATCAAAGGAAGTGATTCGGTACTTTGAGCTTCCTCGTTTTTATCTTTGAGGGAAGTCATTTTGCACTATTGCCTCTTTTCTCGCAGTTGAATCTAATTCAATGAAATATGGCAGCAAAAATTTAAAGCTCCTCTGACTTGTCTTGGAAATGGTAAGGCAGAATGTTATACATAATTCAGGCTAATTATACAGCTTGTGTGTTGTGTTCACATTCGGTGCTTATATTACGCGTTGTTGCTACGGCTCAAAATAGTACTAAAGTTCAAAAGAAGCGTCAGCTACATTTAATCTATCTGTAACAAGTGCCACTTTGCGCTCATTGACTGCTTAAATTAAATTGTTTAACTCCCATGTAATTAGGTTTTAAACACGATAGTAGGAATTTAGTATTCTGCTCCAGGTATTACTTTAGGGATTTGAATTCATCCAAACTAGAGGAATGAGCAACATTTAAAACTTGAGGATGAACTAATTCTTTCAAAAGTTGAAGTGCTCATATCCTACGGATCGTAATTTCTCTTCTTTCTTTCAATGCCTAATCTTGGGATAGATTTCCCCTGCAGCGGAGAAAGCAGCAGAGACTGCACATCATAATTCTCAAATATTTTGACACATCTTCCTGGGCTTGCTTCTCTGAGCCGTTATTTATGGAATTAGATCCTCCTTAGCGAGAGAGATGCCTTGGGGACATCAATGAATACGAAGACTTTGAAGAACTTTCTCCTTAATATAGAAACCCTATAAGATACTGCCTCTTTCTTTCCAGTAAAAAAAAAGTGTTCCCAGTGCCTTCGGGATGTGATCACAAAATAATGCAGAAAAAAGACTCAGAGCTCTTCCGACGAAGAAATTTTGATTAAAATGAACTGACAGCTTTCCCAGAAGGAATTCCGCGTATTACTACACTGGTAACAAGATGAATTTGCCGATCGGTATAAGCATAAGGCTCTGTAATAACGTCGAGGATCCGTTTGACTTATCTTGGGTCGCGCTTCTTTCAATTTTGACTTCCATGTGCAATATAGCTCCAGCAACATCGTTTTTTTTTTCAAGCAAAAAATATGGTAAAATTCTGATAATCTGTCACCAAAAATTTGCTCCTTCCTCCATTTTTCTCTTCGCCAAATATTTTCAAAGATGAACTTTTCGTCTCTCTTAAGTCCCAAATTCTATTTTTTCAATTTACTTTCAGAAGAATAACTTTCAAATCCTGAATTTAACTAGTCTCTTTTTTTCTCCGTTCTTCCTTACTTTACTAAAAAGGTTGGAACTTTATGGATGAAAGTTGGTGAAAGTCAAAACCGCGTCAAAAATCACTTTCCTCCAACCTTTAGCGTAGCGCTGCCTTGATATAAAATAGGGAGATCCAAAACCTCCTTTACTCTGTTTAAGAAGACTTCCTGCTGTATGGAAAAGCTCGGAATTTTTTAATAAAATGGAACAAATTCCATCACACTTTCCATTATTAAGTACTTTTTTCATTACAGGGGGAAAAGTCTTGACTTCCGTCTACTTCTTCTCCTTGTTTGCAAAAGAACTTTCCAGTCGTTCAGAATGTCAATACGTGCAGTTCTCAGAATTGTGTTTTGACGCCTATATGATAGCGACCGAAAGCATGTTGGGACAATGAAAGTGTTTATGAGAACTTTTATAAGAATTTTACGACTTCTGTAGAGGATTTAGAAGTTTTTCTTCCTTCTCTGTATTACAAAAGTTTCTCAGGAGTTTGACGCGAGGCAACATTAATCTCACAAAAATTTAAATTTAAACCAAAATGGCGTTGTATTTCGATGTGTGGTATTTTTAATTACTACTTTGTTTTCATTATGTTTATATACTCTCTTCAATAACGTAAACACGTAATTACGCTTTGTGTAGGCAATGGAGTTTAATGGATCTCTGGAAGGACGCGGTGGCGGCGAAGACTGGAAAGAGTCACTTTGAGCAGCAACGAAGAAGGGGGAGTTGCGGCGTGGGAGTCCTAATGCATTTGCATAATTTCGATGATGGCGTCCTCGTGTTTCCAGCACATTATAAACCCGAGATCTAATTAGCGATAAAAGGTTTGGCTAACATTAGGCCCAGGCGTCCCTTTTTAACTCAAGTGTTAAATGGATTAAATTCACACTCGGAGAAAAGTTCCTAAACTCTCAAATCCCAAGCTAGAAAAAAAAGAAGGGTTAAGAAATTTATGTACCATGAGCGGAACTAATAGTACTATGTCTGATGCACTACAAAGCTTCAAGCAACAATTGGTAACAATGTATTGGGAAAATGACAATGGAATAAAGGAAATGCAAAAAATTCCGGTTTAGAATAGGGTAAGTTGGAGTTGGTAAGTACACCCTTTGCTTTTGAAACTGGGGAGAGAGGATTACTAATAAATCCTTGCAAACACGAATTAGATTTGCCAGTAAGAACAAAAACTAGTGCGATCTATTTTCATTAAAAAATGTTATTTAAAATATACGGGAAAGTGTAATTTTGCGTAACGATGAAACCATAAATTCCCGAAAATTAAAGACCCAATGTCAGCCGTGCATTCAATGAGTTTTGAACAAACCTCTCTCCTTTCCTTCACAGACTCTGCTCTTCATAGTGTCTCTAAACGACTCCATTAATATTATTTTCGGTGCTTCTTGGTTGACAGCAAATGTATTTAATGATCTGCACATGGAATCCAATTTTTAAATGCTTCCCTACGCATTGATCACCATTGCGAGTCAAGAAAAAGTGTCTCGCGAAAGCGAGGATTTCAACAGTCACAGCTTACTGAAAAAAATAACGTGAAAAAGTATAAAGCAAGAAAAATATAGAAGGAAATGTGAAACCACACTCTTTATTCCGTTGAAGAATAAAGCTAAGGAAGGCCGATGTCATTGGAATCAGCTGGACACTTTTTGATGATAGACAGAATCACATCCTTCACTGACAAAACGATTGACCTTCTGCAGACAATTATGGCAGTTTTCGGTTAGGATATCTGAACATTTATGCAACAGTAGCCTTAATGCAGTCATTTTGATGTCAGATTGATGAATTCTCTGTATACTATTTATTCTGTAGTTTACTTGTGAAAGTGTGAAAGCAGACGGACGGAGTACAAAGTTAAAGTGGCTTCCGCAGCTTTAATAATAAATAAATTAGAGACCAGCATAAACGGTTTGAGTTTTATCTTTTATCGCTCGTTTGACGTGTTTAAGGTCTTGCCTCCTCGAATCTAATGTGCTTGTTAATTATATTCCGCGTTATTTGTCAATTAAGTTGAAGGAATCTTTTTTTATTTTAATTCTTAGGCGTCAAAAATGCAAAATTACTTATGGAGCACGTATTGCATTTTGGAATTAATTTTTCCTGGTTCCAGTGAAAGGTGGTCGTCCATGTCAGAATTATTATGAAATTAGGCACAGCGAACAAAGAGCTGAGAATAAATTACACAAGACTGCATAATAACAGTAGTGAATTCAAAAGCAATATTCTTTCTAACATGGAGCAATATATTTGTAAACAACGAAGTTTTCCACGTTTGTTTGCATGAGAAGCAGATTCGTTGGAAGTTGGAAGTAAATAAAAGTTATTGGCTGCATGATGGATTGTAAGACGAAGCTTTTTGAATAAAAGGATTGATCAAATAATTCTACTCGGCAAAATAAACAGAAATAATAGGAATGGAAACAACAGTACGAGTGAGCGGAGTTACGAGGCAACTGATGCCAGTCAGGATGAATTGGAGGCGAAGGCATTTATTTTGAAGAAAGGAAAGGGGCCGAATGTGAAATAAAAGCCACAACGACTCTTTGAAACTGAAGAACGTCCATTGGGAAAAACTTATTTTGCATTTATCGAGCCAAGGCGGGGAAAGTCAGGCAGTGAACTCCCTTGACACTGTATCCAGTTACTCCATGCCAAAAAGGAAAGACCCTTCAGAAGTGATAATGTGCGAACCTCTGAAGTCACCACCACCACACGGCTGTGAATCCGTTGAATAAGCAATGCTAATGGATGATGTCGTTTCTTTTTTTTTTGAACAACAGCTCACTCCTCGTCCACCGAGTTGTGCTTTCCAAATTCAACTTAAAGACGCTTTGAATCAGCTAAATCAGTAAACCACATAGGAGAAAGTGAATACGAATCCGGGAACCATGAATACGAGTCGCATTTCCATCCAGGATACTCTCCAATGGAAGATGCGAAAGAAAGGAAAAAGGGACGTGACGTTATTTTTTTTTATTAAGCGGAGGGCTTGAGCGTTGTCAAATTTTCAATGTAGAATTCTTTCACTCAGATTTCATGTTCTCATATAACATCAACTAGTCAGTCCAATTTATGAGTTGTAATCTCAACAAATAAAAACCACCATCAAAAACATTGTTTTAGAAAATATTTAAAGTTATTTTAAAATTTCGTCAAGCGGCTTTTACTGCTCTGCTTAACCTTTTGTATGTTTTGATCCTAAAAGTTGCTACTTTTGGTTAACAAATGTGAGGAGCCGTGTATGATGTATTTTATAAGCCTGCTCAATTTTCATGTAAAATTTAAAATTCCTTGTGCACATGCAACATTCGAAGGAAACTTTTTATTTTATTTTTTTACTTTTATCTTTTCTGCATTGCAAAAGTCATCGCGGATAATATGAGCCGGCATGGCGCAATATCATCCTTTCGCTGCGGAGCTTTTCGGTTTGGCCTACAGAACTCGACTTTCGTTTTACATTCGGAAAAAAATTTCATATAAAAATGCATGTCAGAGATATTATTAGGCCGGATAAGATAAGTTACTGTTGCCAAAAAGTAAGATCGTGTTATACGTGTAAAAGACATAGAATGGAGTTCCTTCGTCGGGTAGTTTGTTGACCTTGCCAAAAAAGTACATTATGGGTTCCATTAATCTGAGAAGATGATTCTGTAAATCAAACAGTCCGCCACTACTCATTCTTTTCATTGGACTTTGGGGAGACACGAAAGAAGAATAGCCATCTTTTCCTATTTCAATCATCCTTAAAATGATTCTTTTACAATTCAGAAAGATGAAACTATCTCAAGATCTGTAAAAATTTGCTAACTGTGCCAAAACTTCTGTGACCTTGTATTTTTAAAAGGATATGAAGATGGATAATGTGTGATTTAAGATTCCTGGGCTTTCTCCGCCAGAGAAAGCACTTTGTGTGCGACGTTAGTCAACCCATGTAACAGTTTGGAAGATTTTGACTTTAATCTGATAAAATATTCTTAAACGGGTAAAGAATCTTGCTGGAAATATCATCCTTCCTCCCGTGTGTGAAGGGTGCTACGAACTTCTTTTCCGTATGGAAAGAACATCGGTCAGAATTCAGTCAGGAAATGAACCACCAGCATCCAGCAGTATCAGCATTTGCTGCTGCCGCTGGTTCGCCAAAGTTTGCTTGCAGTGAGTGGTCTTCACCGCTGTTTCTGGACGTATAGAGTTTGCGCCTTATTGAAAATCTCCGTCCCAAAGTTTGAGCCTCTTCGTTTGAGGGGATGGTTCGCATTCGCTCTATTTGAGGGAAAGTAAGTGGAGCGCTTTTGCTTTGTACGAGTTCACGCACAATCTACATTCAGGGAAGAAGTGAAGGCAGTAGTAGAGTATCCTTAAGGAAAGAGTTCCAGTGCTCTTCCTGCATCTCTTCCAGTGCCACTGCCCCTTGTCATAACCATCATCGTCTCGACTCGAAAGAAAAGGAGCAAAGAAACACGTCCTTTAAAGAAAGCTCCGACTCCGGCTTTCACTCGCTGAGAATCATCTTCTCCTGAACGAGTCTTGCCCATTTCTTCTATCAGTTCCAATTCAATCATCCTTGGACTCTTACTCGAGAGAGAGAAAGTTCCAAAGTTTGAGCCAAGACTGCTACACAGTAGGAAAGTTGAGGACTCCCTTGATTCCAAAAGATTTGGACGCTTCTTTGTTGTCACAAAGGATAAAAACCATAAATTCAGGTCTGCTCCTCACAAAAGTGAACTCTATTGCAATCTATAAGTCGTAATTCATCATTATGGGGAATATTGATACTCCTGTCATCCCAAGCATCACGAAAAACGTCAACCCTGGTTCAGCCATCATCGTCTAATGTAACACACTAAGATAAATCCTGCCGACACTTTTTGCTTCTACAAATTCATTCACTCCCCACTGCGTTTTTTGTGTACCCGGCACAAGGGGAATTTCAGTACAATCTATTTTGCTTTAGTAAACCACTGCCCATTTTGTTTAACCTCCCTTTGGTCCACTTTCACCTACTTTAATCGGGTGACTTTAGTTGGAAAGTTCCAGATTAGATGCGATTGTGGGAGAAAAACTTCAGCTGGGGATTATGTGCTGCTCTGCTATAACTTACTTTCTCCGTCCTTGTTGTCTCCCTACTTCCAGCAAATCCTCTTTATGCACAATCGTTCACTTTAATTTTTTTTTACTTTTCCAAAAGAGAAATCGGGAAAATAAATGTTTACTCAGAGTGTTCTTCTCCCGCGAGGCACTTTCTAACTGAGCTTACACTTTGACTTGATTAACTTTCACGTCAGTCTTTCCTGAACTAAAACTTCCGAGAGCAAAGCCTAGATCTCACATTAGTCCGATCCGTGCAAAAACAAACAATCAAAAGACTCGGGCAGAAGAGTTGGAAGAGTAGTGAGAGTGAAGAGATTAAATTCGGAACGACAATTAAAACAAACAGAAGATAGGATTTGGTTGGCGGTGGCTCTTATTTCCTAAACGTTAATCTTCAGTGACGCCTCCTTGGAAGCAATTAAAAGCTCTCAGACGTCAGTTTATACAGAGACCCGCAAATGTAGGCATTTAGGTGGGTCTGTATTCTCACTGAAGTGACTTTTACTGGGTTCTTTTGATAGGGTTAACTCAAGATCTTTGACGTAAGAAGCCATCATCCATTCCTGGCCTTGACTTCTTATTTACCGTGTTTGATCTTGAGCTCGTCGAAGGAAACAAATGAAGCATGCAACCAATTCCGACAAGGGGACCGAATTGTAAGTGACACCTCGGGATTCGCAATTTCCTGCCCCACAACTCCGCTCTTTTATCTGGCAGCGAGTAAGCCTTGTCACTGTCTTATTCACACCCGCAAACAATCGAGTATGATAGCAATCAAATACTGCACTGAAGAAGAGTGCTAACGCCAAAGTTCAGAAACCACCTTGCCGTCGCGACTTATAAGCAACTTATAAGGAATAGAACATTTCGAGTCGCACGAAAGCAGTAGAACTTTTCCTGTTACAAAGATCAATCAAAGCCGCAGCCCAAGTATTAGAGAGCTGTCTTGAAAACCGCATTGTGACTAAATTAAACATTCATTTGTATTATAGTTCAACTTTTGGAATATGCAAGATTTTGTTGTTTGAAACATTTGTGCTACCCCTCCCCTCCTCAAGAAGGAAATCCCTAGTCGTACTTTAACTTCCATTGTCTCACTACAACTCAAAAACTTAACAAAATCAAGTGCCAACAGAATTGTTTGAGTCAAGCCTCCAAGGACTACCTTTCTTGATGACTGTTCATACGACAAACTTCAAACTTTTGCAAATTAGGATTGGACCAAAACTTTGACTCTTCATCAAAAAAACGATTAGCGACAAACTGGGTGTGTCACCAAATTGGACTCTGTGAGAAAAAACTCTCTCCTCCCCACTTTCTCCAGATTTGAAACGCAAACAGAAAAGGAAGACAACCAAGACTAAGGGAAGAAGTGAAAGTGAACAGCGAAAATGAGACTTCATCTCCTCGTCTTGTTGACAGGTTAGTTATGAAAGAAAAAGACCAACTTTTGTTTCTCGTTCTTTTCTAGACTTTACTTTTCAGCAAAATAAATAAGGAGCAAATGAGAAATTTTTCTTGGAATGTGGCATGTAATATTAGGTGGAGACGCTGCTCCTACTGCCAAGACTTTCTCTTACAAGTCGATATGAATACACAGGCGTTTATGAAAGCGCATTTGAAAAGCTTCCTTACTTTTCACAATGAAGTTTCTGGCAAGAAAGTGACTCATATTAAATAACCTGCCAGGTTTGGCACGGCCTACTAGCGCTGGTAATACGCTCCGCAGGCATTCTGAGTATAGCTCGAATGATGATGTATTTAGTAACTGATTATACCCATTATGCCTTTGTCAAATTTTATATCCCAAAGACACCTCTCATTTAGGACAGCTTTTTGGAGAATTGATTGAAAATGTGGTCGTTCCTAACCCAAAGCTAAGATTCACTTTACATTAATTAGCAGCTACCTGGGATCTAATCCTTATTACTTTCAACCAACTCCAAGTTAATAAACCACGATGTTTAAATTAAAAGAGCCAACGAGCTATGCTCGTCGTTCGTAAAGGAAGCTATGGTGCCAGTAGGATTGTGTGATAGAAGAACAAAGGCTTCCCATGTTACCTAATGCCATAGAATTATACCGGATCGATGTCATTCAAATGTTCTCTTTAAATTCAATTCGAGCAGAAAATGAAAAGGTACGGATGAAACCATGAAACGGGATTTGTTATAGGTATTACCCGCTGGAATTCCAGCGGCATCGTATTTTAATTAAAGCTTCGAGTGAGTGCATTTCTGTCAAACAACAAAAGCATTTCTCCTTGGGGCATTTTATCTGCATTTAGTTCAAGGATTTACTATGAATTTCATAGCGTCAATTGTTATAACACCCATCTTCTTTTGGACTTTATTTATACAAGTATGCTATTGAATCTTTACTTCCACAGGGCTTCCTCCGTTCCCAATGTTCCAGCATAGAAATGCAAACATTAATTAATTGGAACTGGAAGAGAAAATTGTGACTGTTCAGCGGTTCTTAATTTTTCATTGGAGAGATTCCTCTAAAGAGGAAAATCCCCTTAAGCCAATTATTTTTATTCTCTTCCATGCTCAAAAAATAAAAATCCAGGTTAAATTGAATTATATTTGTCAACTGGAATTAAGACGATGATGGGTGGTGTGCATTATGCATTAGGATATTTTTCCACTTTATTATGCCAGCTGGAAAGTGTGTTTATTCCATGATCTATTGAATGGGCTAATGTGTACATCAAACAGATAAATCTCCACACGACGGATTCTTTTGTGGTGAGGGAAGGGAAGTGAGAGAAAGTGAGAGCGGAGAAAGGAGGTGAAAATCTCATGAATATTGAAAAGGGAAAGCAAACATCTTGAACCCAAAGGCGCCTCTATCTCGTTCATATCTTTCCGTTTTGTTCTTTTGGAATGTAAAAAAAATGAGCGCCTTCTTTTTCTTATTTTAAAACTCCCACGTTACATCATTAAGATGGATAAAAGTAAAAAAGAAAGTTGAGAAAGATGCTTTTGTTTCTTCGCATGAGTGACCCTGAAAAGGACGAACGTGTGGTTGCGGTATGACAAGAGAAAAGGATGGTTTACATACGCATTCGAGCGAAGACTCGACACTGTAATACACTTGCTGCCAATAGGCAGTCAGCTTTGTATACCACGTAAAAGTTGATTGAACAAAAGAACAAAAAAGGAAACTGGGAGAAGGAAAAATAAAATTTGATTGAAGAATGAACTCCGCTGCTCCAATCTACCAACTACCCTTTTACACTATTTTCAAAAAAAAATAACTTTTCACAGTTTTCCAAGAAATTACAACGCGTACTTTATAATGTTATAAGCATAAAATTATAATAGAAACGGAAGAAACATAGATTCTACAGTTTTTAAAGTAAAAATGTCAAAACTTCATATATAATTGGAAGTGGCATTGAGGATTTTGAAGATTGTATCTTTAGCTTTTTCAAATTTTTTGTAAAGCAAAATGGTTATTGAGGCAGATTATATTAACCCTGATCAAGAAGAAGACTGTAGCTCTGCTACAAGAAGAAAGCGCCCGTATACAGTATGTATGGAGATAGCCACTTTATTTTATTTACGAAATGTATTCGGAGCAGAAGTGCAAACTGAATTGACCCATACGTCAAAATCATCTGATAAAGCTGTGACCTTATTTTTCCGCGAACGCCTTTCCGTAAAATGAGAAAGTGAGGCGACCGGAAGGGAAAGCGCTTTCACTTTTATTGTGCTAAACACGTAGGCAAACATATGGAATACTCTGGTCTCCGGTGTTGATAGATGAAACTGATTTACTTTTTAGAACTAAAAATTGTTTGAACATTTGTCTATTATGTGTGTGTTGTAATTGTCCTATGGAAAGGAAGAACTTTCCCCTTTTTCCATTTTTCCTTTCGTATAAAGGAAAATATGGCTCCAAGCCCATTTTTCTCTTTATTTCTAAATTGGCTCAATTCCAATTTCCTGGAAGGCTCCAAGTCAAAAAATAATCTTGCCTTTAAAGAAATAGACTCCACGGCCTCTCCTTCCGCCATGAAGCTGGTAGAAACCAAGGATATGCATATTCATAAAACGAATAATCATCTTTTCTTACCCTCCAATCACTCTGTAGTTTATGAAGGTTAAGATTAAAGACTTAAATCTGCCCACCCCTTCTGATTGTAAGCGTAACAGATTACCAACACATTTCCCTCTTTCCCTATTCCATGCAAATGAGGGACTTGTCGCTTAGTTTTTACTCGGGGAGCTTAACCAAGGAACTCCATGCCAGCAACTTTCTCTTTATTGCCGTGGAAGTCATTAAAGCGAAAAGTGTAGGTTTCAAATTCTGGACTCCGGTGTGCTTTCACTAGAAAGGGCCATGAGCTTTGTCAAAGAATTTTGTATTATTGACACACACGAGACGACACAATGAAGTCATGCAATGGAACAAGGAAAATGGGCGCCTCCATTGACCGAAACTTTAGCACCCTCTAAAACCCAAAGTTATGGGTCCTGACAATTTGATCTGGAAGCCGTAAGACGGATGTTGGCGACTACCATATCCCGTTGAAGTATTAGACTGACAAAAATATTTCCGACTCACAGTCATATGACAAAAGAGCCTTTGACAACAAATCCCTGTGCAGTGGTAGCTCAAGAGAAACAATAAAGCCAGGGAATTACATAAAAGGAATTCATTCAGACGACCGGTAGTTTATTAGACACAAAGATTAGGCTCTCGAAAGGCATCCCTTCATCCTCGTAAGTATTTGTTGCGTAAATATTAAGCGATATACCTTCAGAAAAGAGTCATGATATTTATACTTCAAGATGAGACCGTTCCATTTACGTCATTCCTTGTAAAGGAGATTTCTTCCGTAGAAAACCATAAATGGAAGCAATCTGAATTGAATAGAATGGATAGTTTGAGAGTTTTCTGTGTAAATCTCTCTGTCTTAAAGTGACGTGGTTCAATTGAGGAAGGGAGACGTGAAAATGGGAAGGAAGAGGCGTATTCTAGGTATTTTAATTTATGTCGAGTGTGTTCAAATGGGACGCAAGGGGAACGTTATTTACATGATCAAAGCTCATCGTCGTCGTCTTTGCTCTTCAACACCGGCGCCAGTTCCAGGCCCATGGGCTAGTAGTATAGGCAGAAAACTTTGGGCAATTAGTAGTCACACTCCACTTGCATAAAATCCAAATAAGCCATCACCTCGAATGATTTAATTTCCGCCTTACTTTCCTTTATCCTTAATTTTATTTCTTAAAAAAGACATTTGAGTCAAAAACAGGCACATAGGCCAGCCGTAGTGACTTTGTGAAGTACTTTTGAGGTATCTAGGAAAGAGCGGAGCCAAGCGTGTATCCGCAGAGGGCCAAAGCTTTTCCATCTATTATGAAGATGGATGGCTTCTCTTCCTCAAGAAAAAACGGTTAAAAAGAAGCAAGTTGGCGATTCTTAGATGTGACTTGGGAAGTAAAAAAAATCTTTTAAGTTATGCGGGAAAGTAGGGAAAGTCGTTCTTAGACAAGGATCCTCTTTTCACTTTATTTTTAGACCCAAAGGGTTTCTCGAGCATTTGAATTGATTCAAGAGAAAAATACTTTCCCACTTGGTGAAAGACCTTTGTCTCTTAATACCATCTACACAGCTCCAAAAACCTCCATCATTTCCTGTACTAGTTTATTCAAAAAATAAACGAATGTTGTCGATGAATACAAGGCGTAACTTAAATTTGAGTTCATTCAAAAACTTCAACGCCGCATTCATTGAACTATGCCAAAAGCTGAAGAGCAGCAGCAATAGAAATAAAACTAATTTGGGACTACAGAAAAGAAACTGAAGTGGAAGAGAAGTGATTTCAATTTTCATGCAATTTGTGGGCCAGATTATTCATTGAATTGACTTTATTTTGTATGAGTCAAGAAGAGGCCAACAAGTTAAGAACTGTCTTGGCTTGACATGACATGAATCTTGGTTAGATTCTAAAGTGAGATGTTGTGGTGGTCTGAAGGACGATGGTTTCTTCTTAGTGTAATTATCGTTGAAAGTGAAAGCGGATCGATAAGGTCTCAAGAGCCTCCTTTTTTAGTTTTACTCCCAACCTCGGAGTGTCAATCACGACGACGGCGAAAGTGAAAGTCCACTGATTACCTCCGCCACTCTTAGCACTCCTCCTCGTTACCACTTGTGCTACTGACGAGGAAGGATACGTGATTCTGCAGAACTCACGTACCAAGAATGTTAATAATAATACTTCCGCTGGCTTCTCTCAGAAAAGTAAAAGTAACTCACCTATCTGACATTCCCGTCCCATTTCACTCTGTCACTGTATCAAAGGAAACAATTTGGAAATGAAATGAGACGGAATCATGACTTCGTATTGAGGTGACAACTCAATTTCTCAAGCCAACCCCGTGGGGTCCTCAATTTTCTTTCTAAAAGGGGAACCGGGACTAACCGTAGGTATATGATGACCCGTGTGGTACTGAGATGAAACTTTGCATGTACTTTAGGCCAAGGTAGGGTGGTGTGTAAAATTTCATAGGGGATTGTCTAGGTCAAAAAATGCTAAAGTCAGAAATGACTTGACTTGACAGATTTGTGGGAGATCTCATGCTCTTCTCTGCGCTTTTTGCCGTATCTTTGCGTGTGGTAAAAAGAAAGGATTCTCCATGCCCTCTCACATGAAGAGAAAGTTTTCTCCCAAAGCCAAGCAAGGGTCAGCAAGGGTCTTCCCTGTAGTTTATCGAAGGTTTCCTTTCTCCGTAGAAAAAGTTACATTAGCCTATCCATGCTTATAAAGCGACCTTCTACGCTAGTTTCAAAATGCTCTTGTGTCACATATAATTGCAATGTTGTGTGCTGACTGTGTACCTCCTCGTCAGCACTGTGAATACACCGTCCAATTAGTTAATTATAGAGGTTATATAAGTTAGAACTCTGAGCATGAAAAGGAGATGACGAAGAACGGGGTCAGTGTATTAACTTTGACACGACACTTTTACTCCTTCCTTTTCCTCTCCGTACAGAGTAACAGGGTCGAGTTCCGTTGGCCAATAACTTGATACATAAAAGTAACTCTCGCTGGATTTTACTTTGGGTTGACTTTGCCAGTGTTTGGGAGGGAAGGAGAGAGAAACTACTTTCTGTAACAACGTAATTAAATCTTGCGTTAAGCCAGCCTTATGACCAAATAAACTATGTAAATGCAAAAACTTTTCCTTGAGTCTTCTCAATAACTTTCAGCGCCAACCCAGTTTCTCCTGAGTCAACGTAAACCTCGCTATTGTATTTTCTGTACCTTACTCCTTCCAATCCCTAATGTTTGAGGAGTGAAAGCAAACGAGATTGACCTCAACCAAAAACATAACAGAGATTCCTATGACGCGGAAGTGTATTGGTAGTAGGGCACTTTATTCTATTGGGCACAGTTGACTTCATCCGTAATTTAGAAAACGACCTGCCTAGCAAAAGACCTCTGAAATATTACCCTCCTGCCGACGTTATTCATGTTCTAATGTATAAGCTCATAAAGATTAACCCAATGCTGGGAAATTGCAAGTAAGATTTTGTAGATATCAGAGGAAGGCATTGAAAATCCATTCACAAAATTTGAAGTATAGACACATTTCTAGCACTCCTACTTCTACTATAAGTCACAACTTCAATTGCCTAAAGTTTCAACCTTTCGAACACCACAAAACAATTTCTGCGGGTTAAAATGTATGGAGAAAGTTGAAAACTTAGGGCATACGTTGCTCCCTTTCTGGGAATGGGTAAAACTTATAAGCTGCAAACTTGAAACAAGTTAATGAAGAGTAGAATAGTATAATCTTAGTTTCCTATAACCAATTTAATTCCATTAAACTAATTTCGTGTATCAGCTTCTATCTCCGTGCTACGAATCACCACCGCAAACAAGCGGGGCTAATTTCTTTCTTAAAATAAAAGACAGTTGATACTTGTCAGTGTGAAAATGTTCATTGCAATGCTAGATTCAATTTTAAATACAAATTAGTTTATTTACTTTTCCATTTTCCTACTATACAAGGATGAGATTTCTTGGTAGAAAATGTGTAGACTTAAGCCACATGGGTTGCTAATTTTAGTCAAATAAAGCCTTTCTTCCAGTTTTGATGCATGCAAGGCTTTGAAGTAAAGGACGGGTGAGAGCTCATCTTCCGTGGCCCCATGGATTGTTAGGGACGTTTTTATGACTTTCACCCAGAAAAATATTATTTCCCCATGCAGTGAGCATTTATATGGAAAGGAAGGAGGACAGTAAGACGAAGTGGTGGAGTATATGTATCAGATAGAAAAGAGCCTACAGAGAAATACATAAAAGAGACTCTCCTCCTTGAGACATAACGACAGAGTCTCAGCTTTCAACTTTTTTCTGGAAAGGGAGGGAGAAAGATAAGGGAGAGAAAGTATTCTTACGGAAGGAAAAAGCAGAGCAGCCTGCTTCCATTTCAGTAGAAATAATCGTTTCGTAAGGAACCAGCTGTAACCTGTGAAAGTGATGTAAGGAAAGCGGATGAGGTTCAGCAGAGGAAGAACGACGGCGACGCCAAAAACCTACACTCTCCGCCTTTCCTAAAATAAAATATATAGAGAAAATCTTTAATGACTTGGCGCTATGTATTGTTATTATACTTTCGTTAATGGGCTTTATTTTTCCTCTGCTTTTTCCAACGCGTCGTTTTGGAAATCAACCCTTTCCGAATCACCAACGAAAATTACTATTGCAGCACTACGAGAGGTTTAAGCACTTCTCAGAGAAGAAAAAGTCAATACGTATCCAAAACTTTTACTACATTACATCAGCTCTAGGAAATTGAAGCTGGCAGATACAGAATCAAAACTCAGAAGTTGTTGGAATCAGGACTCATGTGATTAATAGTTGCCTCAAGCTTTGGAATAATTGAAAACTCGTATGTTTCAAAAACTCTTCCGCTTCAAATTCGTAATGGCATGAGCATTTGCTGATGAAGTACGCCTTATTTTTAGAATAATTTTAAGGAACGTAATTCATTGGCTAAAGCTCTCAATGCTTCCGCTGACAGACAAGCGACCGAATCAAAGGGAGGTATCGCGAATAACCTCAAAAAGGATGACTTACAGTGAAATAGTATCTAGTCTCCTCACTGCATCTAGCTGATTAGTGCCCGGGGAGGGGGGGAAGGGGCTCTTTGAGGAAGGTCCTGTCAATGGTTTTGTCAAGCATTTCTTTGCTAAGAAAGTGCCGATGGCCGGAGATTATGTCCCGCCTGTACCTTTCTGATTAGGCAAGTGAGCCACCTGAGGGGGAATACGGCTTCCCACCAATTTTTCACGAGATGACAGCCATTTTTTAAGTTGGGATCTTAGCCAAGATGCAGTTTGGTGACCTTCTTAGGCCGCCGGAATAAAAACTTTCAAACCAGGGTCCGGTGGTGGTTTAGAATTGCACAATGGTCAATTCCATCTAGACTCAGGCTATCTGCTTCAGCTTAAAGGAGAAGCGCTAGGAAATCGGAAGTGTTATTACACAAAAAGATTTTCAAAAGACAAAGGCGCAGGATCCTGTAATTAAAAAAGCGCACAGTAATTTCAAACCCGGGACAGTGTCCCGGAATGTAATTGACGTCAAATTCCATCTCCATATCAGACAAGGGCAGAGAGCAAGTAATTAATTTTTCTTTCATCCAGATTTCTATTCGATGTCACTCTTCCAAAAAATGTACCTACTCAAAGTCATTAATTTGATTTGTCGCTAGATATAAATCCAAAAAGTTGAAATTATATTCTAGACATCCTTTAAAAGAGATGACCTCGCATACAAGGTGAGTGGCCCTAAGGTGTATATTTTATTTGCCTTTAACGAATCCATATGGATTTGCCATGTCGCCCTTTGAGTTTGGAAAGTAGGCCTATGTCTGAACATAATGGAAAACGTCAAGACGCACTTTGTTATCGATAGACTTCTGTGTATTATACGCTTCTTCCGGATCAATAGGCGATTGGTGGCTGTTTTCCAGGACTTCGTTTCTCTAGGAAAGTGCTATGGAGAACAGAGTGACGTAATCTAATATCTCCTTTCCTTCTTGTATTCTCCTCTTCCAACAGAATACATGAGAACGCCAACTAAAATCTAAACTGTACAAAATCTCCACACGCTAAAAACTACTCCAGAAAACATAAGTCTGCCAATTTTTCATAACAGAAAAAGGGATAGGGAAAAGCATAAGAAAGGATGCATGCAAGAGCGGAAGCAAAGAAACTTGTCAACCTGTCAAAGTACCCTTACCTCGTTTAAAGTGAACTTCTCATTTTTCTCATGTTTTCTTCTCACAAAAATTGCGGAGGCATATGGCCCAAGTCGGGAGCTTTCAGTTTGAAAAAATTTGAAAATAATGAACGAAGAAAAGGGATTTCGAAGGATTGGAAACGGAAGAACCAATTGGTTCATCCCGTCCCAGGTGTTTCCTAATACAAACTTTTTCCACTTAATTTAAAAAAAACATTCATTAATTTCTTTGCTGGAAATATGCATGTTTAAATAGGACGAGTAAAGGAAGAGATTCTCTCCTCTTTCGTGTTGTAACCCGACCACGTCTACGAAACTTTTCATGTAGAATTTTGCAGTTTCCCTCCTGTAGCGAGGCAAGAAAAAGTCATAAGCATTAAACCTTTTCAAACGAAAAATGTAAAACTTGGATACTTCTTTTGGCCTCCTCCGCATATGGATCCAACTTTCTCCATTGGGGAAGAGAAAGTTTTTGCGCTTCAAAGAATTCCTGAATTATGGAATGGAAGACAATAATATCCCAATCGATAGTTTCTATTTGCTCTACTTCGTTAGGGAGAGGAGTTAAAATGGCCCTTCTCTCTATCTATGCCATCTGAATAAATATGAAGTACAGAAAAGATTCCTAGTGTCACCCTTTTTACACACATACAAAAATAGTAAGTAAGGTTTAAGCCTTTCTCTGCATTGTAGGAACATTTCTCGTAGGGATTTCCTTTTCTAAAACTTTCTTTTATCCCTCGTTCCTGTCATCCCCAATTCCGGTTTCTACATAACCATTCCAAATAAATAAATGCTGGTAGTTATAGTTTTATTCTGTTTTTGTTATGGTTTACCAACAGACATTCTGTAAACTGATGAGCCAAGGGATTTCTGGGTCGATAATTTCACTACTTTTTTCACACAACGTGGGATAATGCCACTGAAATAAGATTATGTTGGACTATATGTGACAAAATAATATCAGTTGCTAAGGGCGAGACATTAACACAATGGAGGAGGAATATGGAACTGCCTTCATCCTCCCTCATACTTAATGTTTCATCGTCCCTAAAACATAATGCTCGGCCAGAAAGCATTGTGTTCATGAAATCTTAAGTGAAGCTTTCTCCTTTATCATGTGCGGACAATGGAGAAAGCGAAGGCATTAGTGTCCAATTTACGAAGGTAAGACATTATAGCACCAGACGACTCAGTACCATTAGAGTCTCGTCTGTCCGCCACACGTTTTCGAAGCTCTAAATTGGCATAAATAAATAAAGCGGCACAGCCCAAAATGGATTTTCGAATTCCCATTAGTACACGTTCATTTCGTTTTTTATCACCGTCGTTTTTTATTAAGTCGTAAGTTCTCACATGAACTAATATATATATAAAGAGCACTTCACAGAGTCGTTATTCCTCAATTAAGATGTACATAATTCCAAAAGACTATGGTACCACTTTAGGATTTAATCGAGTATTTTTTAATTAAACACATAAACTTTTCAATATTAATTTAATAATCTGGAAACCATAAACCTTAGAATACCTTTAGCAGAATAGAAACTATAATGTAAAACCATGGGGTTAATTGGTTTGTAATTTGCACCGGGATACGAGAGTAAGATTTCATCATCAGAAATACATAAAGTAATAACTTTCACATCAAACTTTCCCTTTGCATCTCTTTAGATGAAATTGTTAATAAAATTATGAGAGAAGGACGAATCTGTTGATTTATTAAGAAAGCGCTTTTGCAGCATGTAGGGTCAAAAGTAAGGATTAGATTATAGGATTGAGTGTCTGTTTTTCGTGCTTTTCTTCCCCGTGCCTTGTTAGTTTGTCACTTTGTTCATGAGAGCTGATGAGAAGTTGACTAGGGCGGTAAACTTTCTTTTCCTCGGCGTGTGGCTAATACATATAGTAGTTAGTCTATCCTTCTTCGAGTACTTTCTCTTGCTTTTCCTTTTGATGCTGAGGGGAGATAATGTCTACTTCAGAGGATTTCACTGCTCCAACTTATCCACTTTCGCTATCAATGTCACGTAGAGGAGACCAAAGTTAAGAGACAAATTTGTCTCGGTGCGTGAAAAAAATGAGATAGATGACCGTGGCAAGGCACGTTGACTGACTTCAAGCCAAGGTTTCAGCAACACAAAATGAAACAAAACTAACGCCCATCCTTTTATTTATTTTAAAAGTTTATCATTATACTTTGAGCTTTGGGGAAACTTGGATTTAAGTTTATACATAATCAACGTTATGTGGGAAAATATAAAATTATGATCGTTTTAGTGAAAATATTCTTCAGTTCAGATTGGGTTAGTAGAACAATTTAGTAAGACCTCTTGCTTGTCTACTTCAAAAGAATCGCTGATAAAATATTCGTTTTAAATGCGCTCCCCCTTTTCCTTCTTATAAATATTTTCACAACTAAAACATATTCAAGTCAATGACGCTTTGCGTGTCAAGAAATTCAAATGCAAGGAAATAGAGTTTATGAATACACACTTGCTTTCATAAGAATAGGTCATTGAGGCTCTTTTGAGTTTGTGGTCTCCAGAGAATCCACAGGAGCGGTTCACGGGAGAAAGGAAAAGTCATCGCAAGATTCCTCGAGTTGCAATTTTGCAAGTCAAATCTACGTGTTTCGAATAGAGCAGTCTGTATAAGGCATAAGTGTAGTGAGTTCTAAAATGTGGAAATGGGAATGAAGTTGAAGAATAAGAATGTTGATCGTCCAGAGTTGAAGGATCCGAAACAAAACAGGAGGCTTCCTTATAAATTCATCCATAAACGGATGATGCTATAGAGGGGAAAGTCAGAAATATGGAGGAGTGTTTTGTCATCTTGAGAAATTGTGGAGTGGAAGTAGTTTGGTGCGATATAAAGCTGAATGGATGGACGAGAGGTCTTGGTTACTGGACCATTAAACTTTTGAAAGGGATCTGGAGAAAGTGAACCTTAAAGGAAGGGAAAGCGGGTGTCTTCGTCTCATCTCAAAGCATCCATCCACTTGAAAAATAAGATAAGGAAAAAGGATCGAATCAAATAAAAGGAAAGCTTTTCATCCAGCTCATATCTCTCCACTTATTCCCCTCCTCCGGATCTAATTCTATCATCAATCTTAAAAAATAGCACTGATGCATCCACAAAGATAAAAACTTTAAATCCAAATCCCACCACACCTTTCCTTCCCATTTATATCCAAAAGTGACAAAATCTACCTTCCACTCTCAACTCAACTTTGATTCGTTGGAAATGGCGGTCATAACTTAAAAGCATTCAGAGCAGAGCCATTTTTTGACGGATTTATTTCCTAGAGCTCTTTAGTGCATGCTTGTAACCAAATTACATCAAATTCGTCGTTATATGTTTTAGTAAGACATATTTTCAGTCAGGCTTGCGCTTCATAATTTGTAAATCGATAGATTTTTCACGAATTCACTTCCAAAATTGAACTTGCGCATGAACGCTTTTGGAATCCATTTGATAATCTATTTCGCGACTGAAACGGAGCGCAGATCTAAGGGACAAATCCGAAAGGGATCTATGAAAATAAGTTATGTGATGAATTAAGACATAAAACCAGGTCTCCATTGAGAACCATTTTCACCATTCTCCAAGAATCTTCAAATTATCCTTGCATAGAGGTGAAGAAAAGTCGCACTTCCCCGGGTTCAATTGTTCCAATAACATGAGCAGAGCAGTCGATTTACTCTTAAAGTAAGAGTCGGCAACCATTGATTTCTTTCAGCTACTCAACTCCAGATTTTTCAAAGGAAATAAGATCCGCACTGTTTCTCCTCCTTTCAAAAGAATTGACGGAAAAAGTTAAGCTCGCCTCTCGCTCCAGAATTTCCTAGGTAAACCAAAAATTTGTGTCTAGTAACTTCTCTTGGATTCTTGTAACAAGGCCCTTTCCCATCCTTTAGTCTTCTTTGATTTCAATCATGCTAAGGAATAAGGGATTAGAGCATCCCAATTTCTTTTTTTTTCCTCAATTGTTTCAATTTTTAATATCAAATATGAAGTCCATCCATCAAATCTGACTTTGACGACTATTTCAATGTGACCAATCGAGCAGCATGTGGTGAAGTGGAGCAGAAGCATATAATAACATGTTGCGTTCGATAGCAAATCGATCAGGAAGGTATACAATCGAAAGTTCCGCATTGTTACACTATAGAGCAACCAAAGAAATCTTTCCAAATGTGCACACGTAGCTTGAAATTTAATCCATAACAAAATTGGTAGATACCAAAGGCACTTCCTTATAGTTTAAATACACTATGGTAAAACGTGGGTGTAATGGAGTAGCGAAGCAATAATGAAAAGGACGACGGACTGCAGACAAGACGAGAACATATATTAAGTTCTGTTGAAGAAGCCATAAGTTTGTTTTTAAGCTTCTAAGAAGTACGACGGAGACCTTTGACCAAGTCAAGGGTCACCGATCCGAACTTAGAGTTCCAGATGTGCCAATAAAACCGTTTATATGGTTTTGAGTAAGTAATGTGGATTACAGAAACGCATTTAATGGATTCTCAATTCTCTTAAAGGGAATAAAACTTGATTACTCTTCCGCACCAAGTATGTAATCCATCAAATCCGAGAGAAAGTCCCCTTTCTCTTTTGCTAATCTCTGGCACCATAATCCAAACTGTCCTTATCATATAGCTGGATTTTAAATAGTGAACCATTCAAAAGTTCTGAATAGAAAATATATTAAAATGGCGGGTATTGGGGGGAGACACGGAAGCCACTAATAATGGCCAGGTCGCCCGGATTAAACCAAAAGACCATTTATCTCTCTGAAATTCACGTAGTAGACGCGGAACCGGAAATGATATGACATTCCGAAAAGTCATTATTCCGCTCTTATGCATGGTGCATTCAAAGTATGAGTACTTGTATGAACATTAGTATAGAGAGCGTATCCGCAGATTCATTCTTTCAACTTGAAAACTCCGGTGTAACTTTTAAACTCCTTGTAGAATTCTTCTAAAGACTTTTCCTTTAGAAGAATAGTCATTACGAATTGAGTATCGTTCCGTTATTCGCAGAAACGTAAAAGTTTTCCTTTCAAAGTGTCGGGACAGTATTAAGAAAATTAGACTAAGAATTTTTCTCCTGCGGAAGTGCGAAAAGAGCATAGCAAGAGTTTCTCATCTTTCCTTGGTAATCAACTATCATTAGACACGTTCTAATAGGTTTATGAATCCAAGTTTTCAACTGCTCAGAGTAGTGTCAGTCTAAGAAAGACGGAAAAAACTTTTTGCTTTCTCCATCAATCATCGCTGAAGTCTCCTCGGAGTCATTTCCCTAAGAAAGTCTGACGATTGCATTTCCCCCATTGAAGGGAAATTTCATCCCGTCTCTTTAGTTTCAGTTTCTCATAAACTATTCCGCCATAATCGCCTTGTTATGAGTCAAAACTTATGACATAAATGGATGAGGCGAGTGGCTTTAGAAACTTAAAAACTTGACTTTTATTGGAAGCATTTTCCCATGGCCTGTGGTGAACACTGGCGGGCTCTCTTTTCTCCGCAGCTAACTTTTCATTGATGTCCGCGGGTTGGAGTTGCAACACTTTTTAACCGACGTTTTTCCATTGAACTTAAAATAGCTAAAGTCACAAGTTAATTAAGTTTCTGTAATGAACTATCGAATTTATTTAAACTTTGTTTATAATTGTGGAAAGAACTTCATAAATGGGTTCAAAGAACCGTATGACATTCCCGATAGTTCAATGACATCATATCACCGTAGAATGTTCGTTTGCTTCAATGGAGGCAGACTATAGGGTGTGAGTAACAACTTCCCTTCTGGTCGCGTGGTTGACGTCATCATTCAAATTAAGATTGCGCCACTCATCACTGGTCCAACCAAGGGGAGACATCTTTGTATTGAAAGTGAAAAATGATGGGGCGGAGGTTGAGGACGATATGGCAGAGACGGTTCCTTTCACAGAGTTTTCGAGGCGTATCCATCAGGGATTCATAGGAAATGGTTCATTTAAAGTAGAAGGGAAGGGATGTAATTAACTTGGCGTAAACGAGGTGTGGGAGTTGCGTCTGATCTTTGATGCCCTTTTCATCATTCAAAACCAACCGCCTTTCTCATACGTAGTTTTGCAAAGAGGAAAAAGTCATTTGAGATTATACGAGCGGCTGAAGGTGTGAATTCATAATTATTATACCTTTCATCTCACAAACTTACAAACTAAACTTACACAAATACGGACCTAACTACCACGCAACCCGTTATTAAGTAGCAAACTTTACGCTTTTGCTCTGTCTGTCATCCGCGATCTGTAGCTTGTATGTCTTCTAAACGTAGAAACTGGACTAGTTTCTTAAGACAAGCTATGAACTCCGTATCTCTTCAATATTCAAACGCTGTGATAAAATGGGGAAAGAGTGGCCTCTTTCAGAGTAAACAGACAATTCTTTGCAAATTCAGGCAAGCTTCAGGCAAAACAAAGCAATCACTCCTTAACCTTAATTGATTTTTTCGTCCGCTCAGTAAAACACAAGTCCCGAATAAAAATACAATTTCACTCCATATCGTTTGTCAACTTCGTTTCCCAGGTTCATTCCGAAAACTAGATGACAATATATTGACTTCTGCTTCACTCCCTCCCAGTCATATATGGAATGATCAAAGTTCCATTATTAAAAGGCAAAGAATGAACAGTGCAAAATTGTTAGTCTCATTGAAAAAACAATTTTTGACACATTCTTAAGACTGTGCGACTATCTTACGCCTCTCATCACCCTAAGTACCATCACCCATCACCCTACATAAGTAGCCGGCAAAGAAACATCTTTTCAGCATTTTATTAGCGTTTAATTGTGTGTCCAGGCCTTTGGAATAGTGATTTTGTTCTATAAATCACGTATAAAGAGAACGAGTCAAACAAAATTTTCCAATAAATCTTATTTCGTTGCTGACTCATGTAATAAATGGGGTTTCAATCTACTACTCAGTTTTACACTAGAAGTATGTACACGAACTTTTACAGTACGAGTGTATAACTAGAAAAAATGCAAAGCCGGAACAGTGTGTGACAAAACGGTGTTAGCAGCAAGCAGCAGCTGAAGTTTTGTGCGCGTTTTGGTTCAATGAAACATCTGGGTAATGGCGGCGGAAAGTAAATTCGTGACACTGAAAATTATAGGAAGTCAGATTGTTAGTGGTGAGCGTCACCTCGAATGTGAAAAAATACAATTCGCTATTAGACTCCTCAGCCTGAAAACGAAATGAAAGTTTCTGCCATAAGAAACGACAGTTTGAATTTATTGACATTTTCTTTGTTTTTTTCTTATTCTGTCTAGCACTTTCTGCCAACTCAGCAGAAGAAGATGAAGACTTTGACTTTTCAGCCTACAGTCCACCAGGGCCATACTTCGACAAAGAGTTCTCGAAAAATGTCACTGCCCTCGTCGGCAAAACTGCGTCACTGACCTGTCGTGTCCGGAATGCTGGGAACAGGACGGTACATACTCCCTTATTCCTACCCTTAAGATTCAATTGGAATTAAGTTTCAGAGCATTTTACTCGAGTTTCTTTTTTTAAAAAAAAGTGTTCCCGTTCGGACGTGCTAAAATTCCTTGATTCCTTTGTGTAATAGATATCATGGGTCCGTCACAGAGACATCCATTTACTAACAGTAGGACGTGACACGTACACCAGTGACCAGAGATTTCAAGCACTACATAAGCCCCACACTGATGAATGGACGCTGCAAATTAGATATCCACAAGTAAGTGCTTCTAGAGGACTTTCTCTACTTCAGCAGATAATCCGCCAATTGCACAAACTCCCGACTACGAGGGAAAATTTGCACACTTTTCCCGAAATGTGATTAGACCCGAATCTAGAGTGAGAAAAAGCTGAGAACAATTAATTCTTATAACCAAAGCAAACAGCACAACTGCAAGTCCAAGTAATGGGACAAATTGCCCGGCTCGAATCCTCTCTGTTCAATCGAATAAAGACAACGTAATACCGAAACTTGAATGAGTTCTGGGGAAAGTCTAACTCACTGTCACCATTACAAAGTCCTTACCAATTCATTAATGAGCTTGGAGTGCCAAGAGTTAAAACATTACAACCTTAGTTTCTTGGATCGCTTGGTCAATGTCGCCGCCAAGGTTTTCTTTGGCGCAGATGTGGCCACTTATCGCAACCATGTGCCAATGAACTGCAAAAGTATTAATTAGTGTCTAATGCAAACCTTTTCTTTGAACTATTTTATAGCACCGAGATTCGGGTGTTTACGAGTGTCAAATTTCAACATCTCCACCAATTGGACATTTTGTTCATTTAGTAGTTGTTGGTAAGTATATCATATCTTGTTAATTACTCATGTGCTAATCAATTAATGAGACTTTATATCTCCCAGCAAAGCTGATTATACTGGTTAGAAGTGAAAGGCATTTTGTTTTGATGCTTTCCGATTATTTGTCTAAAAGGAAGAGAATCGAATTATGAGTGACGGAATTGATCGTAAAGAAACCTTCAAAGAACTTATCCAGACACTCCTTGTTGTCTGTGAACGTAGGAGCGGGGAAAGCGCGGAGAAAGGAATCAATTAGAACACGGAATGGAATCCAATCAACGGGATTTTGATGTCGCTTTTGATATTTCACTTCTTTAACTGGCTCTCTTCCGAATAAATCGTCTCATTAATTCGTCACGACAATCGTTGATTGGCTATTACGGCGTCACATCAGTTTCCCTTTCATCCACCGCTGCCTCCCGTAATTACAGAAATGCGACATTCGGTATGAGTTAATGAATTGTGCCAAAATGGTGCTCATTTTTGTTAGTTGAATTTAGTCTGCAGAAGTCAATGACACCATGAAAATACCGGTAGAAGAGAAGGCAAGTGATTCTAGGGGTCTGGGGATTTCACTCCAATGCTCATTGCATCCTTAACTTGTTTATTTTCGAGGAGCTTCCTTTAGTACAAAAAAATAGAAGAGGAAAAAGCATAAACATTAACCCAACTAGGAAAAAAGTTAGCGCAACAAATCTGGTAGCATTCGATAGTTTTTTTTAGCTGCATTACTCTATACCCTTCTGCTCTGTGATGCGGATCACAGGCGAAATTCCCGAGTAAGATAGGGATGAGGAGATTAAGAAAAACACAATTGACTTTCTCTTTCGGAAACTACAAATTGCCTCATTTCATTCTGCTACCAGTATCATTGGATTTTTGTTAAATTATTGTAGAAAAAATTATTTCCTCGTTAGATGACGAGCGTTATATTCAAAGGATGGTAATGGCTTTATCGGACACACTGTCGAATCCAAGACTGATGATATCTGTAACCTTTTTGTTATTCGTCTGGGAGAAACGAATAAAAGTTGAATGATATTCCTGACTCCCAGAATCAGTGTTGAGTGGGAATACTTTACAGACATTTTCTTGGCCGTTGCTATTGTGAGAATCAATATTTGAAGGAAAAGAGAAAGCATATGACGCAGAAGGAAGGGTTTAGCAGTCATGACTTTTCGCCACATATGGTCTTAGCATGTATTGTAATTTTGAGGAGCCCGTGGATCCCTAGGCTCGTGTTCGTGTCAGTTGCTTGTCTGTGCCGGACTGATATGGGGTTTCAGCTTCACTTGGTTCAATTTCAACTGAAATGGACGTCCGTCTAGATGAATACCAAAAGTGAGAGAGCAGCAGCCTTTCCTGGATTTTCCTTCATGCTACTCCGGCTGCTCGTTTTTCGATGGATCTTTTTTCTTTAATATCTGTCAAAACCCTAGGCAAAGTCCTGGTCGTCGTTGGACGCGGAATCCTTTGACCCGGAAAAATTCTTTCTCACTTTCTCTTGAGAGATGATGCTTGGAGTGAGCAGCAGTTGAAGGCGGTGTGATGGCAGTGGTTAATGGAAAATTCGGAGAGTTAAATTACAAAATTACGGAAGCGAGAGTAATGCAAAAGATTAGGCAACCACACGAGTAGTAGAATGAAGCACAGTAAAATGGGATCAAAGCCGCAGACCTTCGTGTGAAAATACTCTGCTGGAATAAAATTTGCATTTAGAAACCATGTGTGTTTGTATGCGTAACTACCCAGTAATTTTAGCGGCTTTGTCGATCCAGGACTTCTATGTCGTATTTGTATCATAAATTAACCAGTTCCTAAAAACGAAATTGGGACAAGGGAACTTGAGACTTTTAATTCGTTTTAATTATAATGTGGCTTTGTTAATCTTTCAGAGCCAAACACAACTATCATGGGAGCTCCTGAAATGTACATTAACAGAGGAAGCACCATTAACCTGACGTGTATTGTTGAACATAGTCCGGAACCTCCTGCCAATATCATGTGGATGCATAATAACCTCGTAAGACTTTGATCTCACTTATTCAAATCTCTAACAAACCATCTTGATGTGCGTCGGAGAGAAAAAAAAATTTAACTTTATGCTTTTACAAACATTTCTCGTTTCATGTTGAAACTTATTAAAGAACCATGACAGATTCTTGCATTTTAGTCACTATTAGAATTCTTTATGTGCTTTGTACTCATACAGACGAAAGATACTCTTTTAGAAAACACGTTTAACTATTTGATCTTAGGGAGGCCGAGTTGTTTGAACTATTTATGTCTATCTTCAATGAATTTTTGTGCGCAAACAATGCGACATCGAAAGGCCAATTAATGAATCAAATTCCTTAGTTCAATTGAATCCAAAGGAAATATTTGAAATTCTAAGAGAATCCTTGTCTTCCGTGAAACGCATTTGGAATGCGTTTATTGGACCACTGACTTAGTTATTTGTAATAAAGCCTAATTGTGACTTTGCATTGAGTTTTTCTTTACATAATTATTCTGATTATCACCTTTCTTCTTTGGATACTCGAAATTGAGTGTCAGTTACTTGGCACCTGCTATTTGCCTAATAATAAACCGTGACATTATAATTTTGGTCTTTCTATTTTTTTAGGAAATAAACTACGACTCTCCTCGTGGCGGTGTGAGCGTCATCACGGAGAAAGGGGATGTGACAGTGAGCTACTTGCTAATTCAACGGGCCAAACCAGCCGACTCAGGTACACGCATCGAGTGCTTTCCCTTTAGACACGAAAAGCGGAAATTGCTCATGATTTCCATTGTGCCCAGATATCCTTTGAGAATTGTTTCTTACCGCATTCATATCCTACACGACATGTTCCTACTATACATTTCATTTTCCATGTCCACAGGTCGGTACTCCTGTAGTCCTTCCAACGCCATCGCCCAAGAAATCACTGTACATGTGTTAGAAAATGGTAAGTGACTTTGTCACGGACACGCTCACAGTGCCTAATGTGACACGTGCATATAACCAGAGTAAGCATGCTCTACGAAGCCAGTCGACGCAGGCTGAGCCCCAAATTATCCCCATTCTCACTTTGACTCATGATTCCCCATTTTTACAAAGTAGTTTGAGAGAAAGTTAAGCATTCCAACTGTTTTGCATGGAACGTGCGTCCCATCCTTTGCTTTTGCTTTACTAAAAAATTCCTTCCACTTTGCTTTCCTTCATTTGCGTAAAGTGGCAAGAACCTTGGCATACTACTATAGTTACCTGACCGCAGTGCGACGATAATCTACACCTGCTTATAGGCGTTCATCTTTTGTGCGGCAGTGGCTATACGTTGCCTTCTTTGGAAGATCTAAGGGGTATAGTTGTATGTGTACGGATGGAAGATGCGATCGTGCATAAGGTCATATTTCTCTTTTTATGTGCTTTTGAATCCCCACGTGCGGTTGACTCTTCTAATCCAAACTGTCGGTTTTATGGATGATAGTGAAAGTTGGTGAAAGTTGTTCGTACAACAGAAGCCGCATCGTTACATTTTGGCATTTCTGAGCATTTCATCATGTAGCGTCGCCCAGTCGTCACATGTTTGAGTAATTAAGAGATTGGTTGATGTTTTGCCTAGAAGAGGGGAAACAGATGCGAGTATAATGATGAATGAATTGTTTATTTGTAAGTAGCACTTAATTAAATTTAGATCTCATAGAGAGTCCCTTGAAGAGATACACAGGGAAGGAAAATGAGCTGGGGAAGGAGGAAAAACCTCAACTTGATCATAAAGCTTTTAAGAATAGAGTAAGATGATGATGGTGACAAAATAACAAAGCCGGGAAAAGCGACGGTGGGCTGGTGCCTGGTTGCATCTGGGCTAGTATCTATGGTTAGAGCCACTTTGCATATTCGATGCTCTTCTGTTTTAGTCGCAGTTTGGTTGTTGCAATCTTTTAAATATGTTGTGTATCTCTTTCAATTGCCTACGGAAGCTTTTCTGCATACACAGTAGCTGCTTTGCCAAGTGTGCACCTAATTTATAGCACGCAAAGTCCATGTCAAGTTCTAGAGATACTTTCCGTTTCCATGTGAAGGAAAATGCCTCGGGTTTTTCCTCATTTAATTAAAGGCGGCAGCAAAGGGCTCATCTAACCTACTGACATCTGAACGTTTCTTTTTTATATTCCGAAACAGGAGAGCTCCCGGCAGCAATGCAGCACGGTGGCCAGCTCAAGCTCGAGTATCCCGTCAAAGTTTTCCTCCTGAGCCTCTTCGCTCTCTTCCTGGGCACATAAGAAATTACAGCAGGACTCCAAAAAGTTATGTAATACGTCTACGCATAATATAATTTATCAAAGAAAACTTTCCAATGGAGAGTGTATGGACACGGACGAGACATAAAAGAAAATGGATGCCAATATTATTGTAGAAACAAACACCAGGTGCTCTCAACTTCGTCCAGTTGTTGAATATGATCTTGTTGAATCTGTACTCAAAGAAAATGTCAAAGGAAATGGAAGAAAAACAAGACGAAAGAAGAGGCAAGGGAATCGTGGGCTCTCAGTCTATTCAGCGTAAAAGGAGAAAGGTCTACTTAATTCTCCCAAGGGATGACAATAAGGATAGACGGAAAAGTACGGCAGAGAAAGGTGCAAAAGGCGAAAACTGTTTTCACCACACAGTGAAAGTGTATTTTGTTTCTATTAAAGTTCCATATCCCAAACAACAAAACAACTCTATTACGACCACTGCCCACTCACTTAGCGCCACAACATGGGGATGCTCTCCTGCAATTTTCTGCTGTAAACGAACAACATTTCCACATTTCCTTGGAGGGTGGCTTCAATACTCCCTTCTGGTCTTTTTACCGCAATCCAAGAATGGTCTCTCCGTTTCTGAGCGTAAATTAAAAGATCTGTATGTATCTCTAACCTCAAAGTCAGCAAATCTACCAATCAACATGAATGTAGGACTTAAGTGCATACGTGTTTTATTTATAAATGTAATATTTCTAAAAGTAATTAAGGAATCAACGGTATGGGCAATTGATATTAATTGTGCAGATTAGCTGGACAGCTTCAAAATGTTGGTGTCATTGTAGAATTAGACTGACAGATACTTAATTGATTCAGACACAAAATAAAACGTGAGAGGATGAACTATAGCCCTAAAGTGTTTTATGACTGAAGCATTTTCAGACAAAGCTATTAGCATATTAAATGAATAAATGAATTAAAAGTTATGCCCAAAAATAAAAGCTGGCTTTCAAAATTATTACACACATTTTAGTACAATAATTAAAATGATGAGTGTTGAAAGGACGGAATGAAATGAAGATTTCTATCTGTTTCCTATGACGTCTGACATCTTGTCTTGTCATTGTCTTTTCTCGGCTTTCACTCTTCAATGATTAACAATGGGAGATAGTAAGAACGACACGGAAGAAATTTCGGGTTTTATTGTATCCACACAATTCCTATCTTTATGCAGAGACCAATTCCGTTTCGGAATTATGATAGTACGCCTATGGATCTCTCTGTCCCATCTCTCTTTCTCGACACCAGATCTTCAAAAATAATAATCATAACAGTTGTCTACAAAGTCTCACTCACTGAAACAAAGTGCAAGAACCAAGGAGAGGAGCAAAATTTTAATCTAAAATGATAATGACTCTGCTATAGTGGCCCTAAATTGGAATGTTTCGGGTGTATTACAAAACAAACAGCCCTTATCTCGGAATATGTAAATTATGTATTTATGCATCTAGCTTTAGACAAAATTCCGCCTCTCTGGTTTCAAACGCGCTCCTGCTGCTTCAGCCAGCATGGGAAGCACTGCTGATGCCGCTGTTCTGTTTTTTACACGAAAAAGATTGACTTGGCCTTTCTCCAACTTTCAGCGCTGCTCCTTTCTTCCACATCTACTGAATGACTAACTTCAATCTCCGGAACAGCTTCGTCGTGTTAATAACTAAAATGAAAACATGCTCTTATTCCAAACATCAAAGGGAAACGGAATAACAAGGAAGTTACGCACTCATGCGGAACTAAAAGGTAAAGGGATATCCAAACAGCTACAATGTTTCATTAATGCTCAAAGACGCTCCGCAAAAGGTCTTAATTATGTTGGGAACTTTGTCATCACAGCACCTTAGATCAAAGCAAGAAAACAAAACGATTTTTTCCCATGGCATATAGCCTCTTAGGAATCCAATTCATCAACTTATCTTAAGTGCTCGGGATATGCTATAATAATCTAAATAGACTTATTATGAGCCAAGGATTTTGATAGATTTCTTCTTGCACACTTTATTCCGGCAAACTCTATGATCTCTGTAAGTGCGTGTGCCCTTCCCATTGTTACATTGAAAGAAAAGCAAGAACAGCCAAAAGAGATGAAATATGAACCAACGAAAATAAGAAGTTCGATTTGTTATAACTTGTCCTGGGAACTTCATAAGAAGCCTTCCTCGCTTAAATCATTTCTCTGTCGCCGCAAAGACTTCCATGGAACCAAGAGTTTCCCAGAAGACTGCTTCAATTTGATATAATATCATGCAAATGTAACAAATAACGCGCGGAGATATCAAAGGACTCACGTCAAAGATAGGATTAGATAGTTGCTTCCAATGGAAGGCAGAGAGACCTCGGAAGTAGCCTGGATTAGATTATGTCACCACAAATGGGTACACAAAAGGTGTTTCGTGATTCATTAAAAACACTATACGGCGGCGCTGAGCAAACAAGGGATGCCGGTAGAATCATTTTTAAGCACCTTGCGCCAACCGTTGTTTACCCTAAGATTCTATTAGCCTCTAAACTATAATATTTGAAACAAAACATTTGATCCTTATAATTAATCTCATTAATATAAATTGGATACAATATAAAAAAGGCATATTGCAGAAAATGTGGGTTTAATTGAAACTGGTTGTATCCTAATCATTTTTATTTTTGACGACAAGACCGTGCGTAGATTGGAGCTAGGAAGTCTTTGCTCATTGCGTGCGTGGAGAAAGCAAACAAGAAGAAGATAAAGTATTGTTGTTTCCCAAGTCTCAAACTACAGAAGGAGTGTAAGGAAAGTTGGGCAATAAATTCTAGTCAGCCCCTATTCATCGGAGGAGTACTGGTCTGGATCTTATTAGAAAACAAAATATGTGTAACTAGGAAAGGAAACCATTATTTAAGCGTTGACGTGGATCGTATTGTGGATAATGTTCAGACCATCTCTCATAAGTCGATGACATTTTTAGTCCTGGGGTATAGCCTTCTTTCAAAGCTAACACGCTTCTGGAAGATAACATCTTACAGCCTCCAGATTTCCATGTCTAAATGATCACATTTCCAAGCCATAAATGCACTAATGATTTAGTCAATTTTTGGTAGTTATGCAAAGAATGAGATCACAATTCATGTTGTCATATGCTCTCATGAGAGATAATCTTTGCCCTTTGGAGCAAACTAGAGTCCATGCTCAAGAATCTTGTACTTTAGATAGAATAGAACTTCAAAATCGATTCGCCGAAATACATTGGCTACAGACGTGACACCTATATAGGGAATGATTCGGAAGTATTGAAGAAATATCCTCTTTCAGTTAACTTTTTGAGTGGGATTTTGAGCCACATTGTGTTGTACAAACCTCTGCTCTGATATGAATTGGCAGGTGAAGGATTTATTTGATTAAACCTGAGCATGATGAAAACTGAGAAGATGAGTGAGTATACGATCTCACCACAAGCACACAATTCGCCAACGGAAAACTTTGATTTTGCACAAAAAGGAAAAGTGGTTGAGAAATATATAAAAATATAGTTGTCGCTTGTTGTGTGTTTTGCCATTTGACGGAAGGATAATAGATGGAAAGAAGAGTTGAAGATAATCTCCAAGATGCCAGCGGCAGAAACGTCAGGGCTTAAGATTTCCCGTTGTTGAAGAAGACAACAAACAAAACCAGGATCTTTGTATGTTATCATTTCATTTATTGGAGGAACAGGATGGAAAGCCAGTGAAAGTACACAGCAGAGAGAAAGAAACAAAGGCAGGAGTAGGAGGGCCCTACGAAAAAGCAGGTCTGCCATTCCCAATCCTGTCTTGCCTTGTCTTTCAATCGGCTCTCCAACCCATCCCATCCAATTTAGTCCGGAAGGAAAGTAGCGGAATAAGGGTAAAGGGAAACTCAACTTTCACCTCGTCTTTATCACGAGGAAGAAAGGACCCCTTTCACTCGACAAACCAAAACTCGCTTCTTTTTCAATGTCCGTGCTAGGCCTATAGGGCCCCAGCACTACTTTCGCCAAATGCTCACAGGAGTGAACAACAAACAAGACAACTATACGAACTCACATTTCTTTTTACGTGGAAGACACATTCTCTCCTTTGCCAAAATCCCCTGTCGAAGATACACATGCCGTACATTTTGCCCTGCCTCTTTTTCATCAAGAGTGCTGAAATTTCTCTTCCTATTACGGAGAGTGGAGTGTTTGATTAGTGGGACAGACGAAGACCTCGACTCTTCCTCTGTCGCTCCGATGATTCAACTTTAAGGACCAATCAATAAAGAATACAAATTACTTTTAGTGTATCTACAAATAGGAGATGAGACGTGTATCATCGAGAGGTTGGTTGACTTCTCATGACTCCAGAATGGGTCCGAGTTTCTGGATCCAATTAGAGAATCTAATTGCCGAAATTAATGCCTTTTTATTGCTTACTTTCAGCTCATGATGTGAAGAGGATTTGAAAGCATACAATCCTGCAGTTCAGAGTTGTGTTTATCGTCATTCAAACTGCCTATCATGTTTTGTGCATACGCCAAGTCATAAACACTGAGGCATAGTGTCATAACCGAGCAGCAGGAGGTCGTTCGACATAAGCCAGAGGGTCACAGTGCTCTTGTTGGAAAACCTGGCAATTGTTGCCCAATAAAAATCAAATGTGAACTTAACGTTATGGGTAAACCATCTCATAGCTTGCAGCATCTGAAACCAACTAGGGTAAAACTTGCCAAAAAAAACTCCCTGACTTTCCGATACTCATCTTCTGGGGTTCGTCATCCGATTTTATTGAGGAGCAACTTGCGGGGGATGTAAAGGAAGAGTCCCATTTGCAAAAAAAAAAAAAAAGGAGAAAGGATTGGAAGCGATGAAGAAAGACGAGGTCATATTCTCCCCAATGTTCGTTCTTATGAGACCACGACCACCAAATCACCTTTTCCACTTTCACTCCCTCCGTTTGCTTTTCCATCCGACACTTTGACCTGGGAGTGAATGGGATGGGCCCAGTATGCAGAACCTCCATTACGCTGAAAGCATTTCTCCCAAGGCACGTCTAGAACAATTGACGGAATGACGATCTGGTCGCGGTGACTGGCGAATCCTCTTCACCCTGATTCTTAATCCCGTAGAAAAGGTGATTCAATAAACTTCAGCTTATTTTAATAGTCGAAAAGCAACAACAACTAAAAGTGGGTAATTCACTGAAATTCATTCACTACCCTGGAGAGAAAAAGCAATGAAAATCCAATCGTTTTTCTTTTGAAAACTCAACATACCCATCTAAGAGGTAGTTGTAGGAACGAACTTATTGCCAGTTAGAAGCAATGACGGCAAGAGCCAGATATTTCAATCCCACACTTTTTCAGCCCGTAGCCTCAACTCGTGTAACATAAGAGAGCATTACCAACTACCTATAAACTAAAGGGCTCAGACCATTCTGAGTTAAGGGTCAGCGGGGCTCAAGCCATTTTATTGCGTTAACCTTTCTACTTGGAATTATTGATATAAAGATTTAACAAATCAGAGAAGGCCTTTAACCACGTTTCTCAGAAACGTCTGAAACCATAAGAAATTGCCGATTTTCTCAAATGCATTTCAGGATTTTTTTAAATATAATTCACGACGTATCAACTCCTATGCGATACGCTTGACGCTGTCCCGTATGCCAAAAACTCAGAATTTCCTACGTAAATGTCAAACTGTAAAAGCCAAACAATTTTTCTTGAAAGTTTTGGAAAGATTGTGTGAATAAAATGATTCCCGGAGCTAGCTTCAGAGACATAGACAGTGACAGCCCTATCCGGGTGACGGTGGTAGGTTAAAAAGAAAGTTTTTAAAAAAAGATAAAGTAAAGGGGGCAAAGCATAGCTGGGGAAGGGAAATGAAATTTTCCGGTAGAAAATATGGCACAGGATAAAATAAAAACAGTGGAAAAGAAGGAAGAGAGAAGAAATTTTATAGCACTTTTGTAGACTTGAGTCCATCACCATAAACTTCCCTCTTTTTCTCCTACGAGGTTAGCCCCAAGTCACCCAAAGTTCCAAAATCGGTTCTATAAATCTTTTCATGAACATTATGGTGTACTTGAAGTGTACCGAAACTCTGACCACCATCCAATGAAATGTAATCCAGCGCAATACGATTCGCCGCCATCGCCATGGTTGAGCACCACTCCCATCTCCACCGACAAAAAGATCTCTTCATACGGAACACACGCAACAAACAACCGAGGTAAGCGCTTTACGTCGCTTACCCCGATTTCCAAAGGAAAACTTTTCGGGAGACATAAAAACGCTGATTTGCAATTTCGATCGAGTACCACTTGTAATTGTCTAGCATTGACAAAATTGAAATGTGAATGGACAAACGGAGTTTATGACTTTCTTAAAGCAGTTCTTTTGACGCTGTTACAAATATTGTGAAGAAACAGGAGAGAGGTGAAAGTTATTTTGTGCAGTGAAATAGGAATCTGTCAAGTCAAGAAGTTTCCAGACGTTTTGAGAAGACAAATCTCTACAAGTGAAAAGTCAAAAACATATTATAACGGATTTGCGGAATCCTCGTACTCTTCTTATGAGATTTTATTTGTCTGTCTCTCACATCTGAATCATCTGGTGAAAACCATCACTTGAGTTGGCAAAAACAACGCGAGTCATCCATTTCGAAAATTATAAACAGGCTGTCATCAACTGATTGAGCGATGAGGGCTGGAAGAAAACGCGGCAATAATTGATCGTCCTTCTGCAGCATTGACTGGGGGTAATGCTACAAGGAAAGCACATTTCCACTGTCATGTCAGACTTGTACATACAATGAGTTGATAGAATCAAATTCAAGTCTTTTCTCGCCAAGTGTAGAATTCTTATAAAAGTGAAAGTTAAAGTAAATTATCCTCCACCATAGTCAAACTCTGAAAGGATAGAATCAACGAACACAGAAATATAAAACGAAAATAGAATCGAATTTAGCCCTAAACGACAGTTTATTGACATTGCGACCTGGATTCCGCCTTTAGTTGGATATGTACAACACAACAAACACGAAGCTCTTCTTCCGAATTTCCACTCCATCCATCCAAGAACTTTCTCCCATTGTGGTACATGGGTCTGATCCACTGGGTGAAAGGAGGCAAAGGAAAAATGAGCTACGAATAAAACGCTTTCTCACGTCGTCGTCAGCGACATAGAAAATGTAACTGACAATAACGAACGCACACATCAAGGCCAAAGTAGTTTTTAAATAATTAATAAAGGGTTGTGAAATTGTGATTGTAAACTTTCACGCACAATGAGGCTTCAATTTTTTTTTTATAAAAAAGATTCCGAAAATACGAATAAACTTCAATTTGATTTTAGCCTGTGACTCTGTGGCATATGAGCTTGATTTCAGCAGCGACGTCGTCTGTAGGTATTTTTAATGCTCAAATAAGCATCAGATGAAACAAATTTACTTTTGATCGTCATTTGTGTTTAATTACTAGTTTCTATTCTTTCTAATATTCCAAAGATAATACCTTATTTAATGTGTTATTTATTGAGAATAGCTTCAACCCTACCGGAGGCGCTAACCCCAATTACATTTTTGTTTACAAGTTTGCGGTTTACAGTTGGCTGCTGCTGGAGCCCAACAAACAGATTTTCTGCGGAAGCCCTTAGCATTTATTTTATCAGTCAACCAGTCAAGAGGAAGCGTCGAATGCATAAAAATATTAGAATAGTGTTACAGCAAAGGAAGCGATAGATTTTATTTGCTATCAGAAATGAACGGGGTTCGCATTCATACTGGTTGACATTGACATATTAGTACGGATCCAGTTGGCCATAATTATCCATACAGGACCAGTTGAATTGGAAGCGATCATTATAAATTTCCATTTGGAGTCATGAACTGGAGAATGGAGTTCGGAAGAAGGCGGGAATATTTCATTCGGTGGGTAATCTCAGTGAAGCATCTCACAGATTCGGAGAAGGTCTACGAACTCATCCATCAATCAGTTACTGAAGCTGAAATAAACAAACTACTCCCTTCTGAAACACTGATTTGCTTGAATCCCACACTCACGCTTTCAAGGAGTGTGTGGCGTCTGGAAGCTTACTCTAAGCTCGCTAACTTTGCCGTTAGCTCCGTAGGATCAAAATCCTCATTATTGCATCGCAACCCAAGCAAAAGAAAAACTCGACATACGGATTGTGGGAGTTTCATTCGGAAAGTTAGCCAAGAAGGAGAAAGTCAAAGTGAAAGGAGAAAACTAGGGCTAACCGGAAGAAAATATAATTTGTCAAGTGTAGGTTAGAGCTCGGCACATTCAGGAAATAAAAAAAAGTCGTGAACCATAAAGCAACATAAATAATCACTTAAAGGAAAACTCGCTGAAGAAGTCAAGTAGTCTTCAACCTTTCTCCTTTTGTTTTCGACTTTGCAACAAACTAAGGAGAAAGTTCAAATACAAAGAAACTTTCATCTTCGTGTAGAAATAAGCATTCACTGAGAAATCTTTAAGATCTAACTTCCGGTGATCTGGAAATTGGCATTAGACCGTGAACAAGTTTTTACGCCAAATTATTTATTTAGTAAAGAACATGGTGGTAGGCCAGAGAAAAAATCATTAATAGTTTCTGCTGCTGACTAATTAAATTTTGAATTTTTCGGATTTCTAAAGTAGTGGAAGGAAAATCTCGCATTCTTCAAGCTTATTTTTGGTAAAATCCTCGCGGAGACTTTATGGCTCGAGGTTTTCGCCGACGCAGAAAATGATAGGAAAAGGAGATGAGGACGACGACGACGACAGAAGGAGAAAAAAGTTAACGAACCTGACTTAACTGGGTAATCAATAATTTCCCGGCATTACTTGAGCTCTGAACAAATTAAATTTAGGCCTCCTCCTCCTGCTTTCTTCCATATCGTCTTTCCTTCTATAAAGTTCCCATGATGAGGAAATGAGCCTTCTTCACAGGAAAAATAAGAGGAAGCAACAAAAGAAAAGTGACTATGGGATGGATGGAGATAAGTTCAAGTCATGCATAGGCCTCTGTCCCAGGGACACAAAAGCGTCCTTGTAACTGAATAAACTTGAAAGTCATCGCCCTCGTCGCGTCTTCAGGACGAGACTATTATATGCCGAGAGAGGTTGAGTCTTTCTCACTAGTTTAACGACTAGAAGAGCCCTTCCTAAAATAATCATAAGCGTGAGAATAGAGGAGCAATTAACTAAAAGACCATTTCAGAGGACTACACTTCCTTTCCGAACGACAAAATGTGCCATGAAGAACCTTGCTCTTGAAATTGTAATTTTCTTCCTTTCTCTCTACAACTAAAGACATTTCTGCGATTTCCAAAGCATTGTCTTCTTATGTTCTCTTTCAAAAGACAACCTTTCTTTTTCTCATTTTCTCATCGCAATTACATGGAAGGGTATTACTTCACTCGGCATTCTTCTTGAATACCTCCTACGCTCTTTTCCCATGTTCTCTGCATTTGGAGAAATCCTTGAACCCTATTCATACCCACATGAATTAATCTTTACGAAAAGAGGAGGGAAAACTAGGAAATGATGAAACCGTAGGTTCGACCGTTTTTTAAATTCAACTTTTAAAGTAATCATATTGGGGGAAAGTCATGTTCACCGCAGTCACCTCACGGAGGAGTAAAATATAACAAGAAAATGGCATTATGCAATAAAGTTGTTCTAGCATGCTCTGGTTAAAATCTAATATTTTTCTGAAAGCAGCGTTCAACTCAAGCGCTCCTGTGTATTTTACACATAAAGGTAGAAAGTTTGGAGAAAAAACTAGGGGAATTGTTGAGGAAAATCTGTTATTGGCAATTGAGTTTACCTACACGACGAGGAGTGGATTCTTTGCTATGCGTTGGCAGAACTCTTATCCCCATTCAAAGACTATTCAAAGAAATTGAAGAAAGTCGGGTGTCGTTATTACTCAGCCTAACGATCACAACTTGAGGACAACTTTACGAATTTGGAGTTCTCGAATTACTATTATCGAATCCCTTTCTTCTCTCCTTTTCAAGAACCAGTGGTGATAACTTTCTCCTCTTCACTCGTTTTTTACTCAAGGAGAAAATGAATTGTGAAAACTTTCCCCACCTAACTCACATAGTCACTTGGGATGACTCCCTACTTGAGTCAAATACACTATTCGACAATGAGTACGACAACACCAGGATCAAATTCAGAACCAAATGGAAAGGAAAGCTTATTCCGATGAGTGAGTGGGACAGGAATATTAAGGATGGATTCTCACCGCCGCCATCATGAAATCTCTCATCCGTTCTTTGGACTTTCTCCATTGTCATTCCATTCAGGCTGTATTGCAGTCGGCGCAATAAGAAGGAAATTCCTAAGCAATCAAGAAAAGTACTGAATGAACTTGTTTGCAAAAACCACAATGAATAACTTTAGGGCTATTAAAAGTGTGTTTTCACACTCATTCCAAGAGATGTTAACACTAGCTAATGGCTAATTTGTTTAAAAGAGAGAAAGGAAGCGTCCTTTTGGAAACGTTGTTTCAGTTTAGACCCATCTAATCTAATATTACTTAAGCTCAATGTTTCCGACGGTTGGTCTGGAATGGGGTCAAGTGAAAGCGCAGCCAATCGCCTCTTGAAGCTCACTCCTTTAGCTCAGGCAAAACATTAAATGTGATTTTAATTAAACAAATTAATTAAACAGCTTCAGCACGGCTGATATAATTGAGCCTAAACTGCCAATGAAATCAAAACTTTAGTCACAGGTTGAAGCAGCACCATTTTTTCTCTCACTTTACTAAATTATGCTATACATGCGCACTATGTTCCAAACTGTATTCGTATAGCGTACGAATATCCCGAATCACGCATTATGAATACTTAATGTGCTCGACAGATTCAAGCACTTTAAAAACTGCCTCATAAGAACGCACATTAACGTTGGATACCGGCTTGGCCTTGAGTACGGAAGTACCTTGAATCCATCTTAGTTTAATCTAAGGATGGCTAATGTTAAAATCTTATCTAATTTCCAAGACTTCACCTGATTAAACCCAGGCTGAGGGATAAGGTCAAGTTCTGACACGCAGGGCTTATTCAAGCAACATGTAGTAGGCTCCTTTGTATATATGAAGGTCTAATTAAACTGACTTAATAAAAGAGATTCTTAAGATAGCGTAAGATCCAAGTTAAACATGAGTATAGTTTGTAAGGAGTGCATAAGCCATGGACTCATGTTGACCCGGGGATGAAAGGGATTGAGAGTCTCCATATCCCCTCATAATAGTCCAAGTAATCGAATTCCGGAATCTTTCCTTTGTGAAAGCAATATGTTACGCACGAAAGCGTCCTGTAGTTGAAAACTACTTAAGTGAATAGCTATGAGAGTAGTAAAATCCTGGTCCGTAATGTTATTTAATGTGAGGGAGAGGGGAAGAAACTTTCACTCACGCATCACCTAATACATGAGATACCCTCGGCGCTTCCTGTAGGCAGATGAAGAAAGTACATTTGGATCAGAGAAAGTCTCCATCGTCATTAAAAGTCATTTCGACATGATAATTACAAGGACAAGAAAGGAGTCATTAGAGAACTATTTCCATTCAGGTCCCAAGACCCGCAAGACTCCTTTTCATCTTACCCAACATTATTCACACGGTCTCCCTAACTTGTCAACCGCAATTCCAGAACATCATCCCTCCTCAGAGATTCTTTACAACTTTCACCGTATTCAACCAAAAACCTTGAAGTCTCACTCCACCAAATCAAGCCACTAATGAAGCCACAAATGTAACCTACTAAATTTCCCTGTCTTTAAGACTATATTTACAACTCCAAGCACGTGGCAATTGTAAAAAGAAAAAAGAAACCTGAACAAAGGACGGCGGCATACTTTGTAGGATTTTTATCCAGGTCAAAAGACAGTTCCAAATTATACTGTTAAATTGGTCATGAACGAACTTTTTCATGACCCACCTTTGAGCTTTGGTTTAAAGAAATATGCTAATTCTGGATTTAGACTAAAATGGATGGGAAGTTGGTTTGGTAGCTCCATTCGCCTCTGTTGATAGGGAATATTAATATTCTATAAATCTACATTTATGAACCAGGATAAACAAGGGTTAGAGAGCAAATAAGAAAAGGAACGAGATGAGCAGGGCTTTTCCCTTGTTAAATTCATCATGGAGCTAAATTGAAGTAAAGAAAGGACAGGCTCATAGTTAATATTCAGAAACAGTCCCACTTACGAAGAAAAGCACGGAGACTGGCTGCTTGATTTTCTTCGTCCTATACTCCTTGAGTACTTTCATTTGGGCATCCTGAAAGACAACATGTCCATTCCTTTCCTTGCGCCTGGAAATCATACAAAATTATTCTTAGCACGTCGGAAGCGTTTCACATCCACTTCCATTTGGCTGGCTGAGAGTCCAATCATTCTTTCGGATGCCACCACCCCTTTTACTTTAAAGCTCATAAAGACCACTTTCATCACCAATCAGCAATAATAAGAGAGAAGTTTTACATTAAATTCAATTCAACCAATTGGGAATGGAAAATGGCGTCATTCGTTGCGCATGTGGGGGTTTCATTTGCTAATTCAAGAGGAATTTATATTCCACTTATATCCATGACTACATCCGTTGTTCCTATTGGTCAGCCTTTTGTAATTTCCTTTAGTACCTCGTATTGTCCTCTTCCTGTAATATATCAAAAAATCAGTTTCATTAAAGACGCCAGTGGACTCCGTTCCTTTTGAACGCAGAGTCAAACTTTGCCTTGTATTTCTCATAAGATCAGAAGAAAAGCATTCTTTTGAAGACACGAGCCGTGTGTTTCCACGGTTCTTTGCTTTTCCTTTCTTTCTATCCATCCATCCATTCCACTGAGATTTTGATTGATACCGCTCTCCAGAGACAACGAGGGACCCACGTTTTCTTTTGACCAGCGCCCTTACTTGCGAGTGCTTTCACACGGACACAGCACGGCAGACATGGCGTGTACTGGAGGACGGAAGACCACGTCTGCAATGCAGTGGGCACTGGATGTTGGCCATCACGTCCCCATCATCTTTTTCATTTAGCACTCCCGTACTTGCTCTGAGCAGATCGTAATGTCAACACGCCAACTTTGACGGCGACATATACGTCTTAATAACACACAATTTAATTTCGACTTCGTCGTGTGCCTTCTTGCCTCGGGTTTAGCCCAAGAGCATGAGTTCCCATCGGAAAGTAAATTATACCCGCCATGTCAGATATCGCAAAAGGAAAAGTACCATGTCTCCAATTGTTTATACAAATGGAATAAGGATATGGAAGTAATGGTTTCATGGAAATACGTCATTCCCAATCCTATTAAAGGTTTATTCTGTCGAAAAGTAAAATGCTGGATGATTTCCTGTCTTCAATTCTCCCTTCCAGGCAGGAACTCGTAATGTAGATATATCAAACTACAAAAAGAATTATAGGAATTTAATTACTTTGAATAATGTAGCCAAAGCCATTCTGCGAAGCAAAAATACTGAGAACTCAGGCTTACTTGGTTGCGGTACGAACGCAAACAACGGCATGCATCGTTTCCTGGCACCATTCGCGGGAAAAGTTGAATTCAAGTAGCGATTCATCCATTACCACAGGTAGGGGAACGTGCTTGATTTTGTGAATAGAAAGAAAATTCATTTTACTGATGAATCATATACTCCGACGTATTCGTCATTGTTTTCATAATAACACTTCCAGATTTACGCATGTAATCCGTACGTAAGTAATTCCTGGTTAGGGAATCTGTTTGGGAACAAGATTAAAAGAGTGAATATTTCACTGTCGTTTCCTTCCTGGATAATTTATGGATTCAGAATTCAAATGAATGAATAGGAATTGCATTGTCTTCCATACATAATTCCAGTTTTCTCCGGGATTCAATCCCTGTTTCAGATTATCCCATTATTCCCTTTCTGTTGTTTCTAGTATAAATGGGACTTTGAATTTAGTGGAATTCAGTATATGACTAGTCTTCTCACTTGCTGAACTAATAGCATGATAATCCGTATTCAGAATCATCCATTGTGTTATTGGGAGACACAGAGTGAAAGGACTTTTAATTTATAGTCAAAGATTAGCAACTTACTTTACCAATTCAGAGATAAAAAGTTCACGGCGGTTCCCATTACCTAAGCCATACTAAATATTTACAAATCACCATTTTTCCTCGTGCCCTTCCGCGCCTTTGCATTCCTTATTTATTATTCATGCATGCAAAAATTTTCAGGTGTAATTTACAGCTTTTCTAGAAAGCAGGAGACTCTTTGCGGAATATTCTGGTATTCTTCAGCTTAATATAATTACGGATGTTGCTGTAAAAGAAAGCATGCGAGTAAAACCATAATTTCTCCATATTACAATCAACAAATACGCTCTTCTTCCATTTTATTCTTAAACATCTGCCGTAAGTCTTGTCGTACATAGCACAACGGCTGTATGGGGTAAGGAATCGATTTAACATTTTTCTCAGCACACTTTTAGCTCATTAGGTTTCAAGTCACTTCACGGGCTGCGAATGAAATTCCGCATATCTGAATTTTGGATGGGTGTATAAAGATTAGATTGTTTAGCCGAATGAAAATAACTTGGCTATAAAGGGTAGGCCCTTGTGTCAAAAATTATTTCAATTTGAGCAGTGAAAAGAGAGTGTGCTGAGAAATCTCGTAAAAGGGAATGCGACAGTGGGAAAGAGAAAGGAAAAGGAAGCGTAAAGAGAAAGGCTTGAAGAATGAAACGGGACAAGGATAAAACGCTTTTCATTGTTCACAGAAAGAATGCAACAGAGTCGTGCCCGTTAGAAATTGTTGTTCTTTTTTATCTTCTTCTTGGAAATCAGTGAACGTATGGCAATCTGTCGTACGGAAAGATGAAAATTACTAAAGAGTAGTAAGTACCAAGGAGTCTGAGACAGAGCGTCTCACAGAGCGTTCCTTCCGGACAAAGGAGAGAAAGTTGGAAAAATGTTCATTAATTTCCTTTGCTCCTTTCTGAAGGAGTTGAGGGTAACTTGGGATTTAAATTTATGCAAAGTGCTCATGGGTTCTGATTATTGAAGCATCTCTCACCTGAATTAACCTCATAGAGAAAACGGCAATGACTTTAAGTGCCACAAGTTCCAAAAGGCAAGTTGTGGTTGCTGTAATTTTTCTCTTGTGCTGGAAATAAAAGGAAGCAGAGAAATATGCAAGGGAACTCCTATTAGAATAATGTCTTCCGCTTTTTCTCTTGGGCACATTTGGGAAATCCGGATTTCCAAGAAGGAAAATGACAAACGGATTTCTCCAAGGCACCATTTCCCATTCTCCTCTTTCTTCGTATTACAGACGTTGACGACGGTATGGGAAGGAAGATCGAGTAAACGAATATTTGGTTTTAGACCTTCCTTCGTGAAGGCCATAGCGCAGAGATAAAAAACTTTTCTTCCTTTCCAAGTACAGAGGAAAAGAATAAATCGAAAGATCTTTGATTTTTTTCTTAAACTTATATCTCATCTTCAAGTTTCTATTTTTCAGGATTTCTTCTTGATGCGATCGTGCGGTGATGGCAGAGTTCTTGCAAAGGGAGGCTCCATATTCCCATTCCTTGATCCCAATTCCCAATTCGATCGGATGAAAATCCGCTCTCTCGATATTGCCAACAATTTTTACGGAGAGTTTCTCAAGAATTTTACATCTTTTACACATTCAGTCCCAACTCCGAAGGGATAAGAGATAACCAAGAAAAATAGACCTGAGAAATCCTTAAACTATAGAAAACATGAAGAAAGAAATCCTTGTTGAGTTCAACTTGAGATTCTCCTCATAATCCTAATTTACTTGAACAAATATATGCTTTAAGTTTTGTAATAAATTATTAGGTGAGCGGTATAATAGGATTTTGTGCGTGTTTACATTACCATAAAATGTTGAAATTCAGAAGACCAACCTTTTGACGATACCACTTACATCCTTCATTGCTAAGAGTTTCCGCTTTAAAAGCAGGTTCTTCTTGTTTTCCTCCTGTTTCCGGACCATGAATGAAGGAATTGGTAGAAGGTTGGGAGGAGTTGGGGCAGGACTTCGGCTGAAATACGGCATTTGCAGAGCTCCTTTTGCAGTGCATCGAGAATTGGGATTCAATTGGAGCATGCTTTCTAGCAGCGAAATCAAATCATCCGAGGCAGCAGTGAAGATGTTTTGGAGTGGAATCCCCGGAGCGAATTTGAATTCGCAATAATCCGGAAGCTTCTTATGGTTGGGCCAATTACTGTCGTTCGGTGTTCCAATCACGTCAAATATCTTCATCAACTGTGACAAATCTGTATCGCCTACGAAGATAGGAGCACGTAGTAGGAGCTCCCCGACAGTACATCCGATTGCCCATATGTCGATTCCAACGCCGTAATGCTTACTGCCATAGAGTAATTCTGGAGCCCGATACCACCTAGTAACAACTTGACTAGTGTAAGGTCGCCTAGGTGATCCAAATGGTCTTGCCAAGCCAAAATCGCCGAGTCTTAGGACGCCCTCTGGACTAACAAGCAAGTTGTTTGGCTTCAGATCCCGATGAAGGATTCCATTTGCGTGCAAGTACTCCAATCCTTGAAGAGTCATGATGGTGAAAGACTTGATATGTGCTGGGCTCAAAACAATCTTCGTATCGCGAATGATGGCTTCCAAATCTGTTTCCATGAAGTCGAAAATGAGGGAGACATTTGTCCGGTGACCAATCACATCCAGCAACGACAAGACATTGGGATGACAAAGTTCTTGCTGGACTTTGATTTCACGGATTGCAGATCGGTTAACACCACCTCTCGACTCGTTTCGGGTACCAAGTTTGATCTAAAATTCAAAATGGAGAGTTAGGGATAGATTTAGTATAATTTTAATTTCTGGTATACCTTCTTCACAACAACAATTCTGTCTGTATGAACATCCCTCGCTTTGTACACTGTCGCAAACTGTTACATAAGAACAAGAGTAAGTATCATGACTTAGAAGTGCTCGCAATATTTCAACTTACTTGTCCTTCTCCAAGAAATTCAATTTTCTCATAGCGATCACCACGACTAGGGAAGAGTGGGTAATTTCCAGAACTTGTTAAGTGTTCGAGTCCGCTTATCTGCTGCGTTGGACCTCGGTGGCTCATGATGAACTAGAAATGAAAATGACAAGCATTATTTAAGGCTAATTGTAACTTCATCATCTAAAATCGTAATAAAAGTAGTAGCCTTCCCATGTCCACCGGGATGGAGCGGGATAACATTATGCGTCAATTAAGGTCATTAGTTGTCTTTACAATTTGTAAAAGTAATCAATTACCTGTCTGTATTGGCAGTAGTGTCTAAGAAGTCACTGGGGTCAGAGTTCAGCTGCAGTGAAATGAAGCACAAGACAAGGATGCAATGTGCGGATGAGAGAAAGAAACCCAAAACCGGACTTTTCGTCGTCAGCTGGTGCCATTCTCCGCAAAATGAAATAACGACACTCTAATTTAGCGACTTCTAGACTAGCCAATTCTAGCGCACAAGTCACAATTAAAAATAGCAATTTTGAAAGTAGTAAATTACTTTTAACTAATAACTTTGTTAGGCTCGGATTCTCTTATAAAAATTATTAAGAATAATAATTATCATTGCTACTTTTACTGGGATCCAAACGAATTCTGAACTTATCATGTTGAAATTAAATCTTCATTTCATAAAATTTTTATTTTAATAATGGCTTGAATTTTATTTTTGCATTTTACTTTGTTTTCATCTGCAATAAGAGCATAGTGCATGTATTCAATTTTAAAATGTGAAGCAGTGTCTAAAGCAGAATCATGAAACAACTTGGAACAACAGCAACACGTAATACAGTGGACTTTCGATACAATACACTACCATACAGGGCACCTTCCCCAGTAGTACACGTAACCCCCAGGTCCCGGCCGTGGAGATAGGGATTTACGTGTTAACATCTTCCCATATAAGGCATCCCTCAATAGTGCATCTTTCGTTAGTGTGCACCACATTTTAAAGGCCCATTCGCCAATTCTTTCTTTACAGTACAGAAAAGGCAAAAAATAGGTGCAAATTCCAAAGTG